>CM062088.1:3774385-4072213 GCA_031163375.1 Conogethes punctiferalis
ATAAAAATACATTGTTTATACAGCACTTATAATAAAATGGCAATCTTGTAATGAATGTTATTTTTAAACTACTTTTTACGTCATCTGCAGTTTTATCATACATCTGTAGTTTTGGATAGGTAGCAATTTTTATCATGTCTTGTGATAAAGCGAAGTTAAGGGACTGGAGCATTGACTAAAACACGTAGACATTTCGGGTTCGATTCCCGGTAAGGTTAATTAATAATAATGAACTTTTCTAAAAATCTGATTTGGAGACGCCCCCTAAGTTACAGATATGGTAGTAGATGGCCATTGTTTTTAACATTTGTTGTATTTACAATCCTAATTTACTTTGGGTTTGTTCTGCTGTAATATTTGTTAATTATTGTTAATTAAATTAAGGCGCATTTTTAATTTTTACAGAACCTACACCAGGTAGCTCAAACGTTTCCGACTCGACACAGCGTTATTAGGGCGTAATATTTCGGGGCTAATATAAGCTCAATTCGCACTCACTAAGCATTTGGGGCGCAGTAACAACTGGGCTGAAATACGCAGTAGGTCGATACTGCATTCCGGCCGCAGAGTGTTGTTCAGATTCCTTAATACTTTTGTTGCATAATGAGACATGTCAAAATGAAGCCAAAATCAGCTTGTCATCATCAATTTTCTCAGCTGTCTAATAGCCATTTTGTAAGATTTTGCTTAGTTATGTAGTCCTAACGCAGCGTGGCCCAACGTGGCATATCTTCACCTTCACCAAGCTATTCACAAAAATAAATAACAATTATCTTAATAGTTTTTAGCTCATGTAAACTTAAGGTGATTAACACAGACGTCATCACACAGAAAACGCGTTTACAAAATCACGTACCTAACCAGATTACGCACCTTCAAGCTGATACGAGTATAAGCACGGACCTACGAGCGTGAATGCGGACTAGGAACAATATATGGCACACCGAGCCCTGCGTGCCCGTGCGTGATTTTGGCTCTAGCGAGCAGTTTTAAATAAAACACTTCCTCTTACAATCTTGGGTTCTTTAGGCGGAGCATGAAACGGCGTCTCAGTGGGCCTTCAGGTGCGGCGGGTTTATCCGACCTAACATTTGGAGTGAGGTCATCCTGAACGCTTTTTTATAAAAAAAAAACACGTTAGAGTTACTAAAACGTAGTAATGCGCGAATGAATGAGAAACACGCACGTTGATACAAATCTGCAACACTGCAAGTACTCCGTAGGTCCGTCGATACAAACCATGCAGCGAGGTGCGTAGCAATGTGGTAATAGTCTAACAAAATTACCCTAACCAGGTAGCTCAAACATTTCCGTATCGACATAGCGATATTAGAGCGTAATATTGAGGGGCTAATATAAGCTCGATTTGCGCTCACTAGGCATTTGGGGCGCAGTAACAACTGGGCTGAAACACGCAGTATGTCGATACTGCATTCCGGTTGCAGAGTATTGTTCGGATTCCTATTAACGTATACGCTTTTGTTAAAAGTTTTTTCTTGTTCGTTAATACAGATGTAACGTATTTCCAATTGTGTGTTGTGGTGAGAATGCTTTTCCGTGTCTGCTTTAGTTGGTGTTATATGTTGCTTGGTGAGATTCTTTATGTATCTATTCATAATTATTTTGAGTATGTTGTTTTATAAAAATACGGTTAATAGTTATACAGAATACAGTGATCGCCAGGCAAGGGGATAAAATCTAGTAGGGCTTATCGGCTTGCCTGAAGATAACTCGGCCGAGAAGCTTGCTTGAGATTTCAATCAGTACCTTAGTCGACTCTTAAGACAACCATGAGAAGAAACGGGACTATGAATTGTATTCGTAATACAGAAAGTCTCCTTAGTAGTCGTAAGTAGACTGCATAAATTAACTAACTTGGTAATACAAGGTTCTCACAAGTTTTCCTGGTAAAATAACTTTTTTTTTTGCAAGAGGCGGCAGACGAGCAAATGTGATGCCTGAAAATAAAGTCGACAACACCCATGGACACTCGCAACTCAAATTGAGTTCTGGGGTCGCTGCCGGCCTTTTAAATAGGAGTACGCTCGTTTCTTGAAGGCTCCCAAGTCGTAGCTGTTCGGAAAGACTGTCGAAGAGAGTTGGTTCCACAAAACCAACGCGCGAGGCAAGAAGTTCCTCATAAAGCGTACAGTGAAGGATCGCCAACCATCGAGACCATGAGGATGGAATTGCAATCGGTTACGTGTGGTTCGGTGAAGAAACTCATCTGCAGGCAGTAATCCAAACAATTCTTCAGAACATTCCCCGTGATAAATGCGGTAGAGAACGCACATGGATGCAACGTCTCTTCGCAATGCCAGTAAGTCGAGTCGACTAGACAGGGTCAAGTCATCAACAATACGAGCAGCCCTACGCTGGATTCGGTCAAATGGAAGGAGTTGATGTAGATGTAGGCATGCTTTGGTTTGTCCGTATGGTTTCCAGATTAAGAACAGATCCCATCCCATCCTGTGGGCGTCGTAGAAGACTAAGGGAATATCAAAAAACGCGCAGCTCAGAGCTTTTCTGATACCCATAATATAAGTACTCAAGCTACTTACTTTGGGATCGGAGCAATATAAAGTACTGTCAGATATTTATTTCATAACGCTTATCTTGGAAGACCTACCAATTCTTCATTACAGCACCTACATATATAAACTTTCGATCTAGCAGAAACAACGCCGAGCCGATAACATACGACGCACACAACACAGCTAATATACTCGGCGTGCTATAGGATCGGTGCCAAAACATACGAGCGTACCGCGCACCAGTGTGTTCCCGAATCGAGGCTTTACTTACATACAATTTATTGGTAGATTGCCTTAGCGCCAAATAGGGGATGGATTTTCAAGATACATCAACCGTACAGTGTGGTAGCATCTATCTATATAGGTCCATCTCAACAATGGGGAATGCTCCGAAGAGTTATTCCAACTAATCCCATTCTCTCTTTTCCTCTCCCGAACAACACGTGCTGGACAGCGCTGTCATCGGCATACCATTCAGACAATAGTGTGCACCAAGAGGTTTAGTTCTTCGTTCCTACTCCGTGCCATTAAGTCATGAAATGCCCTTCCAGCTCATGACGTGTCTCCTTTCTCTTACAATCCTGGGTTCTTTAGGGCGGGGCGTGAATCGGCACCTCGGTGGGCCTTCAGGGTTAGGGTGACAGGCGTGGTGGGTTTGGCCTATTATGCCTGTCGACCTCACGACCGCTTACCATCAGGTGGAGTAAAGTCATCCTGAACGCTCTTTTTATAAAAAAAATATGCCGCATCAGCCTGCAAACGTCCTCTACTGGACATAGAACTCCCGCAATAACAATTGTCATTTGAGGGGATTCGCCATACCTAGTCACCACACCACGCTCGGCAGGAGGATTGGTGACGACCGCAAAAGGATGTATTTGTAGATACCCAGGTAAACGGTAAGCTGCCCATCATCATCATCATCAGCCTGTTACAATAAACTGCTCTCCAGTTGGCAGATTTACCCAAAATCGCCACGCTGGGCAGGCGGGTTGGCGATCGCAGGGCGTAGCTCCTCGCTCCGGTGGCGCTGCTGCTCATCATCGGCCAAGGGTACTTAGTTACGCCTTCAATTGTGACGGTCATACCGTCATCAGTCGGTTGCCAGAGCCTCGTCTGTTATTCAGCATGATGCACCACGGGCAGGTGAGGGTGGCTTGAAGCGAAAAGATGATGGGTCGCTCCTTTACATACCTTTTACCACCAGATACGTCTGGTAAATGTAAAATAAGGCCATAATGTGTTCCAAATATAGTCCATTCTATTCTACTACATCTTTTTATAACACGTTATTTCAATGCATTTTGAAATGTCATATCTTTTGGCAACAGCTCCTATGTACATAAGCGGAGGCAATATTTTCAGTACTTGTCATAGTAAATATGGCGTCGTTCATTCTAGTTTACAATTTAGATAGGCTTTATTAGTAAGTTGCTTAAGCACTGAAACTTAGGTACATTATTTAGTACCAGCTCAAACGTTATTTAGTAAAGCTTTGGCGTGTACTCGTGTGAATGTTAGTTGATTCTGGAAAATTAGGCCTTTCAAAACAATTACACTGACTTGTGGCTTTTTGGTAATGCTTTCTGAACCAAGAGTCGTTGTTTCAAATCAAGTTACTTAGGTATGTTTGTATTGTGTGTGTTGTAATGATTTACACAAGACAACCGCTTTAGGAAGTGCCGTTTTTTCTAGTCGCAGGTGCTATCTAATAACCGAGAAGTCCCGGGCTCAAACCCCCAGCCATAAATTATTGTTACCGAGTTTTTCGGTATAATAACTCGTTCCTTTTTTATGATTTTACACAATTTTATTATTTCCTTATAAGGGAGCATCTTCATCATCATCATCTTTTCGCTCCAATCCACCTTCACCTGCCAGTGGAGCATCCTGCTGAATAACAAACGAGGCTCTGGCAACCGATTGGTGGCAGTATAAATATCACGATTGAAGGCGTAGCTAAATACCACAGGCCGATGATGGGCAGCAGCGTCTGCGATCGCCAATCCGCCTTTATTACCTACTAGCTTAAATGTTATTTATTATAGCTTTGGCGTGTACTCATATTAATGTTAGTCGGTTATGGAAGAGATTAGGGCTTTTAAAAACAATTAGACTGACATTTGGCTTTTCGGTAGAGCTTTCTGCACTAAATCATCTCACTTATACTTGTTTTTTTTTGCATAACACAACCACTTATTATGCATTAGGATCAGATTATTGTATGTACAATTATGTGGTTATTATTATCAAATTCAGATTGTTTATTGTTAAAATGCGGTTAACAATAAGCTGTGTTAATTGTTGTGTATAGCAATTGAGAGATAACAATGTATCCTAAATACAAAACTTACCTACGTCCTAAATATTGGAATTATACAATTACATTATATATAAATTTATGTTTTTACCGATAATAATTGTTGGGGTAAACGAGTCTAGAGTAGAAATCACTTCTCGTATATACGAGTATACGCCGCAGGTGGAGTGACGATTCATATACTCGTATATGTCACAGTAAAATTGTAAATACTATTCGATTATAATCGATCTTGCGAGATCGTTAACTGTAACATAATGTTTACAGTTTAATTATAATTTTTCGGTAGACTGTAATCAACCGAATTAAAAATCTTAAATTAAAATCTGTCGCGCGTTATACATGTTATCAACAGATCCACTTTGATCACTATCTATCGAAAATACGAGTAATGCGTTAAATTGTAAGCAGTTGTTACGATTCACAATCTTTCGACAATTTACAATCTCGCAAGATGGATTATAATCTCACGGTATTTAAAATTTTACGGTGACATGTACATAGATGTGAAAGATTGTTTCGATGGATGTTTGTTATAATCGTTTACGCAAAACTTACTGAACGGATTTTAATGCAGCTTTGCTACATATATCAGACTAGCTGTGCCAGCGGCATCGCACACGTGGATATCGGGTTTCAAACTTGCGGACTTCCATAAAATGTTGCCTAAGTAAAGTGTTGTTGTTAAGTTAGACCTCTAGCAATACATTGGCAATCTAGCAAAAATTTTACTGATTGCATTTTTGGCTTCAGTATCGATCACTAATCACCCCGTGATAGTTATTTTGAAAATTTATTTCATGTACAGAATTGACCTCTGTACAGATTTATTATAAGTATAGATAGGCTTTGATTTTTGAGAAATATACGTGGGCAGAGTCGCGAGCTGCAGCTAGTATTCAATATATTGGAAAGGGTCCCACAAGTTTCGTCTCTGCACGACCAAAAGGTTGTCTAATACCAAGTACGTACTAAACTATTTTCTAAAATTAACTTACAAAGCAATCATAACTGCTCACACATCAGCCCTATGTTAATTAATATAGATAGTTAATTAGTTTTGCTACTAAAATAATACACGGTCTCGAGTAGACGTACAACTTCGCTGGAGTGAATATTATGTTTGTCTTAGGGAGCTAATGTATGTTTTAAACTAGCGTTTGATACATTTGTAGTTAGAGAACAATTACTATGATGTAGACCAGTGTATTTCTTGACGGTACTAAAAATTAAATAGGTAGATAAATAAACTGAACGTTTCTATGAAGATTTGAGCTGGTATTAATTTTAATGGCTCCTAACTATGGAACATCTGGACTGGACTGGACATGGACTGCACTGTTAAAAAAGCTTGGTTTTATTCTATTATATTCATCATCATCAGCCTATCGCAGTTCACTGCTGGGCATAAGCCTCTACAGGTGTTTGCTACTTTGAGCAAACACTTGGAGAATATATATAATCGCCACGCTGGGCAGGCGGGTTGGCGATCGCAGGGCGTAGCTCCTCGCTAGCGCCTTTAATCGTGATGGTTATAATACAGCCATCAGTCGGTTGCCAGAGCCTCGTTCGTTAATCGGCAGGATGCACCACGTGCAGGTGAGGGTGGCTTGGAGCGAAAAGATGATGGGTCGCTCCCTTACATCTTTTTTAGTAATTTCAGTTTATTTTTTTATGCAGTGGAGTTTTCTAATTTTAATTCCCGTATTTTGTCATAGTAAATGTTCTGTTCCTAATCAAAATTTTAAACAAAACATAAATTTGTGTATTTATTGAACTCGATTATTAATAACTTTAACCACCCATCGAAACTCGATATCGCAACGCCTTCCAAGATAATATTTTAAATATTCCTCTTACGGGAGGGCCATAAATCCCGGCGATACGTCTCCGTGAACATCAGAACTGCAGCCGTCTCTTATAATGAATGTTAGTGTCCAAACTGGAATTTATGTCCGGGCGCTTGCAAGCCGACGCAACTTTTGATCCCCCTGCATTGCATTCTACGTAATTGCGTTCGTACAACATGATACGTTGTGGAATTTGTTGTGATCTAATTAACCGAAGAATTATCATGGATGAAGATAAGCAGATAAAAAAAAGTTACATTACGACACACACACATACAAAAAACTAGTACAAAAAGGGGCAGCGCAGACGGCACACTTTTTGTGCGATAGAGTCTGCGTCTAAGACATTTAAAAAGAGCCTCTAGGTCTGCCGACAGAATGATCGAAGATGTGCGTCGTGTGCGTTGAGTCTGTGAAATATGCGCGACATATTTATGCGCGTCGTGTGCGTTACTGCATAAAATTGCAAAAAAGTGCGTCACGGATAGTCTGTCGTCTGCGCTGCCCCAAAATGACTACACAGAGTCTGAATCAGGTGGGGTATATGTGCTAATAGCAATGCAATGCAATTTTGTTGGTTTGTTACAAAAGAGGAAGATGTGAAGGAGCGACCTATTATTATCTTTTCGCTCACCACCTTCACCTGCCCGTAGTGCACCCTGCCGAATAACAAACGAGGCGAGGAGGTGGCGGTATAACCATCACGATTGAAGGCGCAGCTGAATACCACAGGCAGATGACGAGCAGCAGCGTCATCGGAGCGAGAAGATACACCCGCGCGCCCTGTGATCGCCAAGCCGCCGGCCCAGCGAGACAATTTTGGGCAGTCTCCAAGTGTTTGACGAACAAATGGAGAGGTCTATCTGCAGCAGTGGACTCCAATAAGCTGATGATGATACAAGAGATAGAGTCAGTCAACGACGAGCTTGTCACATACGAGCTTGTCAAATAAAAAAAAACCTAGCTTACGGCGTCTAAAACAATGATCTTACTGTAGTGTACATTATAATGTCGGAACACCCACCGAACCCTGTTTACGAGTAAATTTGATTTTATCACCATTGATGTAAGGTCTCTTTTTGTTTACCTATTACAAATTGGAATAATTTAACAAGATAATTGTACGGTACGGATCGATAATACCTAATTAATTTATACGTAACCAATTTTCGACTACCTACGTTCTGAATTGTCGCTGTAATTGCTTGTTGTACCCAATGGGAATATTAATTTCGCTGAAAAAAATATCTCACTAACGACCCTCCCTCGGAAAATATATGAATTTCCCAGTTACGATACTTCTATGAGGTTTTACATAATGTTTTTGTGTCCATACCAATCAGGTCTGACAGTTATAAAACCTCGTAACCGGAGTCAAATGCAAATTGCATTTTTTGCCAAATGGCAAAAAGGTGTTAGTAAAATACTAGTAACAGACACAGAGAAAGGGGTGTTAGTAACGCACTGCCTAGTATTTATGTCGCAGTCATCTGGTTGAATCTCCTATTCAATTGAATCGCTAGCGCGTTCATTGAATGACGACATTTAATTGAATGACTAGACCGAACGTTGACTAAACACGCGTCACTTAACGTCCAACTAGGTAGCGGATTGAAACATAGCCCTTTGAAAAGAGCGGACGTAAAAGCAGTCAGGTGATTGTAATTTAGTTCATGCTTTTCCCACGCGGCGTTAGTAGTCACCAAAACAAATATGGCGTCAAAGATGATCAAAAAGATATGAACAGTGTTGATATTTTTTTTGATAAGATTTACTATAAACTGACTAATTCGTAATAAAATAGTGTGACAGCATGGATTTACCTATTAATACGCCGCCGCCGGATACTTTTAAAGAAAAATTATAAACTGAAGTTGGTTTTTACCCATTCAACGACTATGCTAAAATGACGTTCAGTCAAGACGTTGAACGTTTCAATCAATAACTTGACGAGTTGTCCTTTAGGCATTCAATTGAATGTCGTCATTCAATGAACGCGCTAGCCATTCAATTGAATAGCAGGTTCAACCAGATGACTGCGACATTTATACTCGTACTGACTGGTGGCGGTATAACCATCGCGATTAAAGGCTTAGCTAAATACCACAGTACTAAATATTACACACCGATGATTGGCAGCAGCGTCACCGGAGCGATCGCCAATCCGTCTGCCCTATGTAGTGATTGTCATCATCATCATCATCATCAGCCCACATCAGTCCACTGCTGGACATAGGCCTCTCCCAATGCTCGCCACTTCGATCGGTCCCGGGCCTCTCGCATCCAGCACTTGCCAGCCGTCTTGCGCAAATCGTCACTCCACCTGGCCTGAGGGCGTCCTACACTACGTTTGCCGAGACGCGGTCTCCACTCCAGAACTCGTTTACCCCTGCGGTTATCGGTTCTGCGGTTGATGTGGCCAGCCCACTGCCACTTCAGCTTACTGATTCGTAGCAGCGTAGTGAATGTGGCTAATGCTTATAGGTATTTGCCCAAAGTGACGAACGACTGGAGAGGCCTATGTCCAGCAGTGGACTGGCATAGACCGATGAAGAAGATGAGGGCTTTGGTTCTGATTTCAACCACGTACCAAAATATCCTTGAGAGAACCAGTTACGTAAACTTTATTTACTTGTATTTGGATCCTAAATTCGTGTATAATCCAATTAGGTCAACTGTATCTAACCGCTAACCTCGGATATTAGGAGATTTCACTGCAAGAGCACTGCAGCTATTGCGGTAAATAGTCTAGAAATACGGATTATTGTGCAGGAGTTTGTTACTATTTACGATATCTTTACACTGAACCAAGCCAAAATTAACACTACCTTTTAGTATTCGGGGTTTTTTATTAATTTATTACTGGGATTCCTAGTAACTGCCCAGAGTGAAAAGGTTGGCGTTATAAGCAAGTCAGAGTTATAAGCAAGTAAATCATCATCACTCTCACGCAGTCCACTGCTGGACATAGGCATCTAAATCTCCGCCACTTTGATTGTGATCCTGGGCTTCTCTTATCCAATTACTGCCATTATCACACTATGAGAAGAATTATGGCCTGCCTACTGTCACTTAAGCTTGCTAATCAACTGTACATTGATGATGATAGTTCTCTGTCGATCCGAGGTGTATCCGATTAGATTCGATATCTACACTAATATTATAAAGAGGAAAGATTTGTACCTATTTTTGTATGTTTGTAATGAATAGGCTCAAAAAGTACTAGGCCGATTTAAAAAGTTCTTTCACCAATAGAATGCTACATTCTTCCAATTTGACATAGGCTACATTTCATTTTGAAAAAAATTAGGGATCCTTGGTAAAATTTGAAGAATATAATTGTCTACCCCGTGCGAAGCCGGGACGGGCTGCTAGTATTAAAATAAAACAATAAGTGAAAGCAGAACAGAAAAGCACACCAAGTACAGAATATACCCAAATTAATTATTTTAACACCTAAATAGCTTCTAGCTAATGCAACATGTCGTTGAATACTGGTTAAGGTAATCCTTGATCCCTCTCCAGTTATGTCGAACGTGCCATAAAATTAGAAGAATGGAGTAACTTCATCATCGTCATCATCAGCCTATTAGTGTCCACTGCTGAACATTGCCTCTCCAGTTGTTCGCCACTTAGCGCAAACATCTGGAGGAAATACCCATAATCGCCACGCTGGGCAGGCGGGATGGCGATCGCAGGGCGTAGAATCTCGCTCCGGTGACGCTGCTGCCCGTCATCGATCTGTGGTATTTAGCTTACGTTACGCCTTCAATTGTGATGGTCATAGTCGGTTGCCAGCGCCTCGTTGGTTATTCGGCAGGATGCACCACGGGCAGGTGAGGTTGGCTGGGAGCGAAAAGATGATAAGCCGCTTCCTTACACCCCCCGCCCCCTCACATCCCTGAAGTACACTCTTGTGCACTACAACATTTTCTGCTTGACTACTCTGCTTAGCTTAGAAATTGACTGATTTTGCCGAAGCCTGGGGAGTACTATTACTTGGCACCTAGATTCTTGCATCGACATTTGCAAATTTAAACTCTTACAACATTGTAATAAGGTTGACATAATAGGAATTTTAGTGTATACGTCTGCACAAAGTTTCTATGTAAAATATCTGAGAGGGCACGTTAGAATGTTGACTTCATACGAATGCTGTCATGCGTTAAATCTTGGCGCGACGCGAGACGCCAATGTAAAGCTAAGCGTATACTGAGACGCGGGCGACGCAGGTTCGCGCCGCGTAGGACAGAGCAGATTTTGTAGAACACGGAACATCTGATACCTACGTACGCTGCGGCGCAGGTAGGTGCGACGCAGAAAAGCGTCTGTTCTGCCATCATCAGCCTGCAAATGCCCACCACAGTACATGCTCTTCCGCGATGACAATTGTCATTTTAGGGGATTTGCCTTAGTCACAAAGCTTGGCACTAGAGCTGTAGGTACGAGACACTGGATTTGAGGGGTAAGAATGAGGGTAAGGAGGTTATTCGACCCACCTCCTTAGCTCTGTAGCGCTGCGCTGCCATAAAATTAGGCGGCAGTAGGGTGTAGGGTGAAGTGGTGCCCACCTAGTACGACTTCATTGACTACACGTAGTCGACACACGTGTTCGAAGACACGTGTCGACGTCTCCCTTGGGGTCGCTAATTAGAGCACAAGAGAGCCTTCTCCCCGCTTAGTCGCCTATTTTATAGGCAGGATATCTTCGATGGTATTCTTACTCCGCAGTGCGCTGTCTTATATTATGTAGTCCTCAACTGCACTGCCCTGTTATGCGCTGTACTGAGCTGCGTAACCGGCGTCTCAGCATACGCTTAGCCTTACAATGTTCCTATCAAGTTAAGTGAAAGTCGAAGTAGATTTATTCTTTCGCCTTCAACGATAAATTAATCATATTGCCTGTTTTGCCTCGAGGAAACTACTATTCTATGATAAACTAGCTTACTTGGTCAAAACTTTGCCCTCGAGGACATAAAACAATAAATATTTCAAGCGTTAATAACAATCGGTTGTTTCCTCGAACACTTTGAAATAAGTTATTTATTACAAGGTCAAAAAACAAAACAATTATTCAGTTTATTAGATATGTACATAATTAGATAATTATATACTGACAACCTAAAACACCCCATACCTACACAGCCTACAATTTCGTTAACCTAATAGGTGCGATTATTTAAATTACAAGTAGGTACAGAAGAAATATAAATTTTTATATTAACTTACATAGTTTCCTAAAATAACCAAATACTGGTAGTACTGCTTACGTAAGTCTATATCTAAGCTTGTTCTTTCTATGTATGGTAACGGAACTTAATACAAATTCATCATCAGCCTATTGCAGTCCACTGCTGAACATAGGCTTCTCCAGTTGTTCACCGCTTTGGGCAAACATCTGGAGGATATACCCATAATCGCCACGCTGGGCAGGCGGGTTGGCGATCGCAGGGCGTAGCTTCTCGCTCCGATGACGCTGCTGCCCGTCATCGGTCTGTGGTATTTAGCTACGCCTTTAGCTGTCATGGTTATACCGCCACCAGTCGGTTGCCAGAGCCTCGTTTGCTATTCGGCAGGATGCACCACGGGCAGGTGAAGTTGGCTTGGAGCGAAATGATGATAGGTCGCTCCCTTACATCCCCAAATTACAGCCTCATTTCTTTCGGTGTTTGTCGTATGAGTCGTATGGACGATTTGCCTTAGGTGCAGCGCAGACGGCACACTTTTTGTGCGATAGAGTCTGCGTCTGAGACATTTAAAAAGAGCGTCTAGGTCTGCCGACAGAATGATTGAAGATGTGCGTCGTGTGCGTTGAGTCTGTGAAATATCCGCGACAGATTTTTGCGTGTCGTGTGCGTTACTGCATATAATTGCAAAAAAGTGCGTCACGGATAGTCTGTCGTCTGCGCTGCCCCTTAGTCACCACACTTGGCAGACAGGTTGGTGCGTGCAGTAGGTTTTATTTCTGCTCAAGGAAACGCTGCTACCCATTTGAGATGATATGAGGTGGTCCTATTTTAAATCAGGTAACCAGACAAACCTTGGTTATCATCGTAGTAATCAAAAGTCCCGGCTTGGTATTCTGTATGCTATAGTATAGAGTGGGATTAGTTTATTACACACTGAGGTCATATAACTCTCCGATTGCTTCATCCAATCGTAAAGGCCAAGAATTTCAAGTCGGACCTGTTAGTACGGGAAATTCTGGTTTCACAGTTAATTAACGAGCCATTTCAAAGTTAAATAGTTTACTCTGATGTGTAAATTAAGCCAATTTCTCGTTATGACTTGAGTAAATGGATTGAGGGATCTGATGTGGAGTTTCAAGTCGGCCTAAATTATATTTGCAAAGGAAGTTTTATGTCATGTTATTATTATGAAGGACGTACATAAAGTCACAAGAACAAACATTTGATTATCAATATTAAAATTTAATTAGTAGCTTCTTGCTCTGGCGAAAAATGTTATTGGACTTTTAATGTTATGTTCAAAACTATTGTGTTACATTCAAAAGTTATGTAACATACATATAAAAATGTCAATGAAAAGGTACTCAGTATAAGAAGTAGTCAACGCTATAAAAAGATGTTAAAATATGGGATGTTAATTTTGAAAAAGTCTTACAATAACAGACCGTAGAAACTTAAATGCTACAATTCGAAGTAAGTAATTCAAAGGTAGAAAATTAGCATCAAGTCTATTTGAAAGTCATGAATTTGCAAATCTAGAATTTACGGAAAATGTATGATGTAATGGAAATTTTACCAGTGACTAAAACTGGACGTTGAATCAATGTTGCCAACCACTTGGCATTAAACTAAGGCTTTTCCTTGTACTAATGGCCACATGGATGTAAGGGAGCGGCCTATCATCTTTCCGCTCCAAGCCAACCTCACCTGCCCGTGGTGCATCCTGCCGAATAACAAACGAGGCGCTGGCAACCGACTGGTGGCGGTATAACCATCACAATTGAAGGCGAAGCTAAATACCACAGACCGATGACGGGCAGCAGCGTCACCGGAGCGACAAGCTACGCCCTGCGATCGCCAACCCGCCTGCCCAGCGTGGCGATTATGGGTATATCCTCCAGATGTTTGCCCTAAGTGGCAAGAAACTGGAGAGGCCTATGTCCAGCAGTGGACTGCAATAGGCTGATGATGAAGATGATGAATGGCCACATAGTAACCAAAAAAGACTATGTTTATACATTTATCACTACATAGTATAAAACATAGTCGCTTCCGTTTCTGTTAGTCCCAATGTATGCATAGATGTTTAAAACTACGCAGCGGATTTTGATGTGGTTTTCTTTAGTAGTTAGAGTGATTCAAGAGGGAGGTTTACATATATACCGAAGCGAAGTGAGGACGGGTCCACGTCCACGGGAGTAAAAATAGAAATAGTACGTTTTGCGGTTTCAAATTTTTATTTGAACGTTTTTACGTTAGGAACCATGGTTTTAGCTTTTCATAATTTACTTTTAACTCTTTTAAGTTCGCCGCATGTTTTAGAACTAAGAAGAATAAGAACTCACTCTATTTAAAATTGTTTGAAAATAGGATTTTCATAGCAAAGGATCACTTAAGATAATTAAGTGCTTCGTTCAAAAGATTCAACGGTGAATGTTATAAGAAACAATGTTTATCAAAGTGAAGCGAACAGTTTTCAATTAGTGAACAACTTTAAAGATAGAAACTATTTCTATATTGGATGCAATGAATTGTATATTATTTACGATGTCTTTTGATTTCATTTAGAAGAAGGCACAAATAATGAAATTGGGACTTCAGCTTCATAAAACCAATTAAAAATTGCTGAGAAACCAGACAAAGGATAAATCTTGGAGGTCAACAACATCATCAGCCTGCAAACATCCGAAGCTCATTTGGCTGCGGTAATCTATAGGGTGGAGGTCCTTCCCAGGACGGTCGGCTCAATTCGAGCGAAGATTCGCTATGCCCTACCTCTCTTAAATATTGTACCAATCATCATCATCGCCAGCCTATTGCAGTCCACTGCTGGACATAGGCCTCTCAAGTTGTTCGCCACTTAGGGCAAGCATCTGGAGGATGTACCCATAATTGCCACACTGGGCAGGCGGTTTGGCGATCGCAGGGCGTAGCTTCTCGCTCCGGTAACGCTGCTGCCCGTCATCGGTCTGTGGTATTTTGCTACGCCTTTAATTGTGATGGTTATACCGCCACCTGTCGGTTACGAGCGCCTCGTTCGTTATTCGGCAGGATGCTCCACGGGCAAGTGAGGTTGGCCTGACGCGAAAACATGATAGGCCTCTCCCTTACATCCCATTGTACCAATAACCACTAATAATATTCTAATTCCAACATTACTACTATAGATTTACTCCGAACAAAATTTAAATGGCACAAGACCGTCCACAATGGGAATCCCCACTCCATCAATAGCATCGATCTTAATTCCTGAGCATCCGAATGACTGATTATATTCCAAATCTCAAAGGATCCTTCGGGTTGCGGTCAAGGGATTCGTCAGCTTCTGGATTTACGGAGTAGATTTTAGGGATTCGCGTGTAAAAACGAACCAATTATTATACAGTTACTTAGCTACTAAACGGGTATACTCCTAGCTAAATCTAGGCCAATAAGGCCTCAGACGATACATCATCGTCTGAGGCCTTATTACCTTTCAGCCTCAATACATTTCAATCTGTAGACAAGATCATGTCATAAGCATTTAAAACGTGTTTACGATTACATAACATTTTCAATTATACAAGGCACAGATACCTCATATGGAATATTGTTCTAATCAACTCCTTCCATTTGACCGTATCCATCGTAGAGCGGCTTCAATCAGTGATAACTGAGAACTCGTAAGCAAGCTTGACATCTTCACTCAGGGATGTTTCGTCTGTGTGTTTTTTACCTTTTATATCACGGAAAATTAAAAATAGCTACTATTTTTCATCATCGGACAACATATACCAATTCAAGATTTCATCCTTATCATCTTGATAGTTGGAAGTTTTCTATGGTACGTTTTGCGCGCATTTTCCTACCTCGCGCAACGGTTCTTGGCGCCTGTGAATCTACTGGTGTCGCGGTATCTTTGATGGGCTGAAGTAATCACTTACCATCAGGACCTGACCTTCAGGCCCTGCTCTTCAGGCCCGTTTGCCCCTTCTGTCATAAAACATTAAGGACTACTGAAATATGTCATAGAAATATGGGATGTAAGGGAGCGGCCTATCATCTTTTCTTTTGCCTCCAAGCCAACCTCACCTGTCCGTGGTGCATCCTGCCAAATAACAAACGAGGCGCTGGCAACCAACTGGTGACGGTATAACCTTCACAACTGAAGGCGTAAATACCACAGGCCGATGATGGGCAGCACCACCACTGGAGCGAGATACTGCGCCTTGCGATCGCCAACCCGCCTGCTCAGCGTGGCGATTGTGGCGAACAACTGGAAAAGCCTATGTCCAGCAGTGGACTCTAATAGGCTGATGATGACGATGATGAAGTTACTCCATTCTTCCAATCTTATGACACGTTCGACATAACTGGAGAGGGATCAAGAATTACCTTATCCAGTATTCAACGACATGTCGCTGATGTCAATGCAATAGGCTCATGATGAAATATGTCTATGCGAGTTACTAATGTAGCAGTTGACACCCATCAAACGCTTATCACGAGGAACTGTTCTTATAATCATAGTCATACGCTAACAACATTTGTGTTTGTTCCATGTCTGGGTGTTTGTATTTGTATTTAAGTATATATTTGTGGTACCTTTATTGTTCCGATACTCATAACACAAGTGCTTAAGCTACTTACTTTGAGATCGGAGCAATGCATGTGATGTTGTCTGATATTTATTTTATTTATAGTACGGGACCATCCAGTGTGTCAGTACGATTTACTTTAGTTAGGTTTTTTAGTATAACCGTGCCACAAAGCTCGCCGCCTACCGTAAATCGCTTCTGACATATTTTTTCCGAAGAAAAACGATATCCGTGCTCAAGTTTTTGTTTGTGATTTGAGGCCACACTAAATCAGTCTTGAAACTTTCGCACGCTTGTATCTGGTGCAGCGTAGTTTTACTTCGAAGGGTAAGCGAAAATGAACTTAAAAGTCACCCTTTTAAGTAATTTATGGGTTTTATAGAGCAGCCTTAAGAGTTAACTACACTCAATAGGAAATCTAAAATAAACACTTCTGTGACACACCTTTTTTTTTTTTTTTTTTATGCCGAAGAAAATGCTTTTAGGCATCCCCGTCACCCGGAAGGAGTGACGGGGTATGTGGGACTCACCCTGCCTCAAGGTGGAAAGGAGGCAGGGAATACCCACTAAAAACCCCGGCCCCTCCTGTCAAGCGCCTATGAGGATGGTGTCACGGGACCCGGAAAGACTAGGACTGCCGCGACACCACCAGCACTGCCCGCCTACACGGGCCCAACTGGCCCCCCTCTAAGGGGAGCGACGGGAGCGGCCCGGAGAACACACCTACATGAACGCGGGCGAAGCCGCGGTAACAGCTAGTTAATTGAATAAATATCAGGCAGAATCACATTGCTTGGATCTCGAAGAAAGCAGTTTAAGTACTAGTATTGTACGAGTAGGTATAATAATAAAATATTTATTAATACTGTAAATCTTTGTGTACAAGCACGAAAACTCACTGAGCTTTTCAACCTACATTTTATTTCGACATTACTCTCTCTCTCTCTCTTCAATCGGTCCCTCATTACTGGGGATGACTCTCTCTCTCTTTTGAATCGACCCCACGTTACTGAGGATTGTGGTCACATAAACCCTTCGAAAGGACAATCTGTCCGGCCTGAAGTAGTTTTCACTGCTTGATAAAATTTAGTTGAAGAGGTGGCTGCTTTCGCCATGACAGACGAACTTTAATTTGATGTTATGATTTTAAGTAATATTTTACGAGTGCTACGTGCTATATTTTACGAGACTACAAGAAACCACTTAATATAACGAAAATTTACATTTGAAATGTTAATTGAAAAACCGTTCGTTAACTCCAATTCTTTTTATCGAATTACGTTTATTTTAGTATTTGCAGATAATTGAAAATTCGAAACAGGTTCTGGGATCTTTTTTAATTTTCCCTTTTGTTTTCCTTCTCCCATGCCTATTGTTAAATTCTTAAATGAGTCACATTTCATTATTCTGACACACAATTCAAACGAAATGATAAAAAAAATATTCCCTTCATTTTTAATATTAACAATGTATATTGTATTCACGGCCGAAGTAATCAAGTTATATAATAGGTACGTCATTATTTTAAAACAAAACATTTTCTTATTGAACTTCTCATTTTAAATTTTACGCTTCCTGATTTAACAATCTACGTGAAACAATAACGGATTAATATTATGTTACTAGTAAATCTTTAACTTAAACTCCGTAATAAAAATGAATAATAATACTAATAAATAAGTTAGCATTTTTGTACGACAAAAATGCAAACTTATTAAAAAAACTTGTTCACTCATGTTATCAACATTATCTAATGATAGGCTAATGCCTATCATAGTCCAATGCTGGACATAGGTCTCTCCAGTTGTTTGCCACTTTGGGCAAACATCTTTCACAACAATAAGTCTTCTGACGGAATATGCTTTCATTCAACGAATATTTATACTAACGACATATTTTTGTTTGTTCCAGGCTGAAGGTATGCGGTCTCAGAAGGCACCTGCCACACTGCTTCTGTTGCTGTTTGCAATAGAAGCCCTTGATGCCAATAGACGAAAACAAAAAGACAAGATCATGCCAGCAATCATCAACATCTGTGACATAAACGACAGAGACTCTAAAGTACACTGTTACTGCGAGTTTGGTCAAGATATAGATGAGGCTGTCAAAACAGAATGCTGGGTCTTCAACGGAGGCATAGAAAGATCAGACCCTCTATGGACAAGTTTCACATCCCAAACGAACATAGAAACACTAGCGTTCAACGTGAGAGCAGACGGAGGATTGGATTTCGTCCCAACAAAGGTGTTCCGTTACGTAAGAAAAGTGAAAAATTTTAGCATAAAATTCAGCTCGATACCAAAAATAGAGAGCAACACTTTCGCAAATCTAACGTCAGTACAAGAAATGACATTGACGAAAAACCAGATAGTGTATCTAAGTAAACACTCATTTTACAACTTACCCAACTTAACAGTTCTTACTTTAGATGAGAATAAGATCAAAGAACTAGTGACGGATACATTTTACGAGCTGCCAGCTCTACAAAAACTATACCTTACTAGTAATAATATAAGTGCAATACAAGACGGAGCTTTCAGAAGTCTTGTAAATTTACTAGAATTAGAATTGGATAGAAATAACATAAGCGAGCTGAGAAAAGAATGCTTCGACGGTCTTGCTAACCTTAAACGTCTAGATTTAAGAAGAAATAAGATAGCTGCATTAAATTCGTTCACTTTCATCGAGTTATGGAATCTTCATTCATTATTATTAGACTATAACGAGATTAACGTGCTTGCTCAAAGGACGTTTGATGGATTATCTCAGTTGAGAAAGTTAAGTTTAAGCCACAACAAACTCGTGACTTTGACCAGTGGGCTATTCGAGGGTGTAAGAGGCCTCGCCGCGTTAGATCTGAGACACAACAAATTACGAAGATTGACTGTCGAGAATATTCGTCCAATTTATGATAACCTTAAGAATCAGAACAGCTTCATCTATTTGGAAGGTGAGTTATTACATAATTTATTACGTTATTTTCTTGAATGTCGAATGAATAGTCAATATCAGATATAATGATGGGAATATCTTACTCAAATAGATCTACACACAATAAATAGCCGAAAATACACTGATAGTTTTATTAACATTTTGAGCGTAATATTTGAGTAAACACACAGCTACAAATAAACATAGAGAAAAGATAATAGTGTAATAAGATCTATTTGAATAGCTTACGTACATGATGTCTAATGCTGACTATACCAGCCTAATAACTATAATAGACGAGTAATATAAACTTGAAATTATGGTTGTTATATACCTAGTGTAGAAAATACTATTTATTCACTGTCAGAAGGCAAACATAAAAACTTAAATTGTTATTAAAGTAATCAAAAACGCTACGTACATGCCGTAAGACTCATGAATATTCAACTTACTTAAATATTACACCTAATTTTAGAATTGTCTGCCGCTAAAAGATAGGAGCAAATTCAATTATCGAATAAAAATCAATTAGTCTCATCATTCCTCCGATTCAGAAGTCATTATTCCAATTAGGGGATTTAATTAAGACTTGGATTGTTACAGGAAACGAATTTACCTGCGATTGTCATCTGGCGTGGATGCATAAACTCCGTCAAGAAGCTAAAAGCGTTAAAGTGCGAACGTCCCTTGAAAATTTCGTTTGTAAATTTAACATCGACCCCTCCCTCAATTCACACTTTACTTACTTCGAAAGGAGCGTGATAAATTCGAATAATTTATACGAAGGCGACGACAAACCTCAAATAAAAGATTATACCGATAATACGGACGATATTTTACACGATGATATAGATGACGCTTACGCAGATGAACCGAAATTGGTTAGGAAGGAAAACGAGAAAACTCTACTTCAGATTCCTATTGAGTTGCTCCCGTGCCCTCAAGATGTCAAAAGCGTAACTGATAGGACGTATACGTACCCCTCGCAAAACGAAGCGAAAGATTACAGGAATCTTATTCTAACTTCGACGTCACAGGCAAATTATGTAAGAGTTTCTGTTTACTTGTTCAGTGTTTTGTTCTTGATGAGATATTAAAGGACCATTAAATGTAAAACAGATAAATTAGTATCTAAAAATCTTTCAGTTGTAAACAAAAATGTTTTGTTCATGTATTGTTTTGTTTCATTGTTGAATCAATTTGACAAATCTTACATTACAATTAGACGAACTTATGAATTTGTATAAAAGTAAATTATAGTAATGTAAAAAATGTGATATAAATTTAAGTGTAATTACGATAAGATAATTGTAAGAAATTTAAAACAGGACTTTAACGTACTTCGTCGAAATAAGTCAAATCACACATTTTATTAATATAACAAAATATTGTGACATATTACCACTTATTTTTCTTGTTGGAAAATTCTATTGATAAATTCTATGTACATAGTGAAAGAAAAAACTTGAACTATCTTGTAAATACTATAATAATATAATAATAAGACATAACATTGTGTAATTAAGAATCTATCTAAAGTTTTGTATCTTGTATGTCATTACTTGCCAATTTTTATCTCGTAAAAAAACTGCATTTATCATTTTATAATGTGTCATAATAGTACTATTCCGTACTGTGTGGCTATACATATATCTTTGAGTTCGTGAAACTAATTTTAACGAGGACATTTGGCAGAAATACAGCCATCAATCTTCTTAAACTCTTTCTAGTTCCATCATTACTCTTTAGACTTTTATACTCCGTGCCAAAAATATTCAGTTCCATTATAGGTTATATCTCAAATTCAAGAAATGGGACAATTATTTTTAATATTACATGTATTTTTGACGACGTTTGTATATTGAGACTATCAAATCAAAGTTGCATATAAAATTGACTAAATGCGACTTAGATACCTACATCAATGTTATTATTATTTCGACAATTAAATAAAATCATTCGAAGGTTAACTCTACTAGTTTTTAATACTTTATAAAAAAGCAATGAATTAGCAGATCAACTTGGGTTCCCTTTTACCTTCCATCAGGAGAAAGGAAGTGCTATGCTAAGCCAATATAAAAAAGAACAACTAAGGCTACGAATAAATAAAAGATCCAAGATCTGTGTAAAAAGCAATTATTATATCAAATAAAAATTCTTATTCATATTAATAATAATATAATAATAATAAAAATGTTTATTTACAGCCACAATTTGAAATGTTTTTACAATAATAAAGATGTACTATTACATTAATAATTATACTATTTTATTCACTTTAAATTGTGGCAGACTGGCGTCTAATGTAGGCAGCAATCTGCCTGTATTTTAGAACGCCAGGCTCCCAACCGTATGGCAATGACACTAGTTATAATATATTTTTAATGAGTTTTTACAGATACACTACAAAATAAAACATACAAACTTGAGCGCGAAATCCACGAAAAAAAACCAAATCAGAGTTAATATTTTATACTTCATTATCTCTCCAGCGTTATTATATTATGTGTGTGTGTGTGAGTATGTGTGAGTGTTTGTGTGCATGTGTGTTTGGGTATAGGTATGTATATGTTAGTTAGTGTTTGGGGGCGCTCAGCTTACTTAACAATCAATGTCTCCGTATCCACATAGTTTTTACTCATAAGCCAGTTAGTTACATTTTTCTTACATTCGTATCTCGCTTTGGGATAAATGTCAAGCTCTTTGTTAGCGAGATTATATAGTCTACTAGCTTGGTAACAGAAGAATTTTTTTACAAATTGTGTGCGGAAAGTTTCTTTAGAGCAGACCACGTACCGTCTTCTGGTATGTATTGTGGTCGGGTTATAGTCCATTTGGGAATGCTGTCGTAATATACTCAGGAGTACAAACAATTGTCTCACTGTTAATACTTCTGCCTCGTGGTATAAAGACGTAGTTGGATACAGTCTGGGCTTAAAAAGGCTTACTTTTAGAATCATTCTTTGGGCTCTTTCTAGCTCTATTATTTTAGTTTTCGCGGCTCCTCCCCACGAAGTCAAGCAATAGGTGATAACTGATTGTACCAAAGCTAAGTATACTCCCTTTATTGTTTTGCCATCCGTCACATGTCTTAATTGTCTAAAAATAAAAGTAAGCTTCCGAACCCTTTGCGCTATGTAATGTATGTGTTCAGCAAAAGAGAGATTTTGGTCCAGTAATACTCCTAGGTACTTTGTATGTTGCGCTTGCTCTATTTCTGGACAGTTGCAGTTTTGTAATGGTGTTGGGAAGGAACAAGCATGGGCTAATATACTCAAACCATGCTTTTCGTTCTGCGGTACATTCCGGATTGAGAATGTAAGATATTTTGTCTTACTAGAATTTAGGGTCAGTAGGTTACGAGCAAGCCAGTGAGTGACAATATTGAAGCCCTCCTGGGCAGTATTATAGACTTCTTCCCAAGTATCACCAATAAAAGTTAAAGTTGTGTCATCTGCGTATGATGTAATTTTGCAGTTAGGGATATTTAGTTGACACAAGTCATTTATAAAGCAAATAAATAGAGTTGGGCCAATAATACTACCTTGTGGAATCCCAAACTTAACTAGTAGTTCCTCACTCATAAGATCACCAATTTTGACCTTTTGGAATCTGTTTGCCATATAATCTCTAATAAGATCCAGTTGAACACCTCTAATACCTAGGTTTTCCAATTTGTCTATCAATAAGGGGATTGACACCGCATCAAATGCTTTTCTTAGGTCCAAGAAGATGGTCAAGCATTTTTTATTTCCGTCTAAATTTCTTACTATGTGGTCAACAAATTTATGAACGGCATCATCAGCTGACCTTCCTGGTCTAAACCCATATTGATTTTCTGCTAGTAAATTAAAGTTTTCTAGGTATTTCGAGAGTCTTGTATTAATTAAACGTTCAAATATTTTAGATAAGGAGGTCAGAATAGATATAGGACGGTAATTGTCTATGCTATCCCTACTACCAGACTTATGTATTGGGTGTAGTATTGATTTTTTTAGAGAATCTGGGAAAATTCCATTTCTGAAACACCTATTTGCGAGATCTGTCAATAATGGGGTTAAGGTCGCGATACTGTCCTTTAAAATTTTTGCAGGTATGTCATCCCAGCCGTGTGCACAATCGGTTTTTAGATTGCGTATTGTGGTGAAAGTTTCTTCGTGGGTAACTTCAGATAATGTAAAAGAGTTCCCTGGCGAGATTTGAGATCTGCTATTGTGTACTTGTAGCGGCGGTACGTTTGGCGCAATATCATTCGCAAGATTTTGTCCAATAGTGCCAAAGAAATTATTCACTAAATTTATTGAGACCTCCTTGCTTTCCTTTATTGTGAGTAAATTATAGGGGATAGATTTGCTTTTATGTATATTAGTTACAGTTTTAATAGTCTTCCATAGTTTTTTAGTATTGTTTTTAGATTTATTAAGCATTTCTCTATCGTATTGCCTTTTTGTTTTTCTAATCAAGCTATTACAGAAATTTCGGTATCTTATAAAAGTAATTTTTAGTACCTCGTTGTTGGGTTCTTTTTTAAGTTTTTTTGACATGTTATCCCGATTTCTAATGCAACGTAATAATCCGTTTGTCATCCAGGGTTTCAATCTAATTTGACTTCTAGGTGTTTTATATAATACCGAATTAGATTTAATACTTTTAGTGATAATATCAATTAGTCGGTTAATTGCAAGATTCAGATCGCTTTCCCGGTACACAGATTCGTAATCGGTAACTAAGAGTTGTTGTTTAATCGCTTGGTAATTATATTTTAAGACTAGTTTATTTTGTATCAATTTCTTTGGCTGCTCAATTTTGAGTCCAAAAATAACCGCCTGATGATCAGTCACAGTGCTATCTAATATAATTGTACATGCTGGAAGAATAGTTTTTACTACAACGTGATCAAGGCAGCTATTTAGTCTCGTCGGCTTATTTATGGCTGGCAGTAGTCCATGATACGACAGAGTATCGAGATATTCCACGGTCTCCGAATTTGAGGCTATTAAATCTATGTTTATATCCCCAACCAATATGATGTTTTTAAATGACATTAGTTCTGTTAAAAGTACTTGTAAAGATTGAAAAAACGGGTGCAACTGTCTAAAAGATGGAGATCTATAAATACTAATCACTGCAACATCTGAATTTAACTTAATTAGAATACAGTTTGCATCTAGAATCTGGGGTTCCTCCATAGTATATTCAAGGGTATTTTTAACATAGACGACGACTCCATCGCTCTTATTAAAGGTGCGTGTTGTTTTAAGGCCATCATAACCCCTTATATTTGGTATATTTGAGAGATTAGCCAACCAACACTCGGATAATACTATGATGTCACAATCCAAACCTATCCGAGACAAAAGTAGCTGTAGTTCATTAAAGTTTCGATTTATACTACGGATATTTTGTTGTAGTATTTTTAAATATATTTTTGGTTGTTTTATGTATGTAGAACACTGTTCGGGTTCACATGTTACTGTAGATGAGATTTCAAAATCATCAATGTTATTTAAAAGATTATTTATATCCATTTGGATATGTAGAAGTACGATTGTGCAACTTGATGTATACAGAGTTATTGTAGTATTTATACAAGTAAAGTATTGGACACAGAAAAACGGTTTTGTCTATTAAGCTGAGATACAGTGTATATGAGTAGTAAGTTTTGTTATATTGGTGTAGGTACTGGAAATTGTTTGGTGTGGAGAGATAAGAGTTAGTGGATACATTAAAAAAATATGAATTAAAAATACTAGAGTACAAAAAAGATATTGCGTAAAAGGTCGAGCGCAAGGCATAAATCAATATCTCCGCTGAAGATAGTCATGTCGTCTTTACATTGTCGAGATCTTGCACGGAGTTAACACGTATTGCTGGTAGACCTTCGGATTTGCGAACATATATATGACCATATGATGACCAACAGAAACGGTAATTATTGGCACTTGCAAACTTTCGTGCATAAGCAAATATCTTTTTGGTTCGCTGCGTCAGCCTCTCTGAGATGAATACTGGAGTGGGAGGTCCCTTTAGTTGTAAATTGACTGTACTAAATTTGTCTTTACTCGATCGATTAAAATCTTTAACCGATTTAATTATATCCTCCTTCTTCATAACGCTCGAAAGCTCAGTTATGACGCAGCTATTTCTCTCCGATTTACTTCTATATACGTCGCGTATATCACTGGCTTGAATCGGAACTTTCAGCACCTCTCCAACTTTCTGCATTAATGAAACAAGGTCGTTTTTTGTTTCTGTTTTTTGGATGGGGAGATTTCGTATTTCGATCTTGCTAGCACATCTGTTTCTTTCCATTGATTCGATTTTATCCTCCATTTTCTCGATTCTCTTTATCATCTCCTCATACTTAAGTGCCAAGAATTCCATTGATTGTTTTATGTCATTATTTTGGTCCCGAATGTCCTTTACAGTATTAAGGAGCGTTGCGTAGTTCTTATCTTGTTTTGCTTGCAGAGTAGAAAACATGGTCGTCATTTCCCTCTTAAACTCGTGCATCTCCTCAGCACTGCGCTTACGCTTACGCACCGTCACCTTCTCAGATGTGTTTGAAGATTCGTTCCCGCTGTTTTTGTCCGTGCTTATAACGCTCGTCGTGCTTGTGCTATCCTGTACATCCACTGCAACTGCAGACACCGTCCGACGTGGCGGCGAATGCCTAAGGGGCATTTTGTGTTATTGTTTTGCCGGTCAAAATAAGAATAGGTACTATAAGGCAAATCCGAAAGCAGTGCAGCAAAACACCGCAACGCTATCGTATGTTGTTATTCCGTAGTCATGAAGATCACAACGAGTATGTACCGAGATCGAAGCTCACGCAGCATATAGCCCGAAATTTCGCCGCGTCGCTACACCGTCTTGATGGTCGGATTGCAAGCAAACCAGTCGAGACGCAGCCGTTTCGTGGGTTCAAATCTGCGAAGATTGTAAAAATGTTGTGGTCTCACCGCCTGTGTCGATTGGTGATTTTAGGGCTTCGGTCACTTCAAGATGCAGTCAGCAGTCTCAGGATAAAGGCCGGGGGCAAGTCAAATTTAATATTTGTTTCGAGGAGCAGAAATTACAATACGTGCGTTCGCTTCGAAAGCTGGAGGGCGAGAGGATTAAGAGGACAAACTATTTTATCTAAATGATAAAACCACTACAGCCTCCCAATTTCTATCAACAATATCGAATGAACAACGAGTTTCATTGTTTTTCGATTTTGTGCCGACTCTGAATTGATTACATGGCCGAATAATTTATTAACAAATCTAAAATATACAATCCAGAACAAGAGAAAGCTAAAATGGAGTTCGAAATTTGCATAATGTTTATCCGGCGTTAAAATTATTGTTTGACCAGAATTAGTTTTGGGGAATCTTATTTTCAATTATAGATTATGATGAGGCTTACTCTTAATTCTATTACTTTGTGACTAGGAAAGCAAATAGTATGTTTTTTTGCGTCAGTAAATGGGTAGCTTTGCATCAGACGAGTTGGAGTCATGCCCCAACTCGTCTGATGCTAAGAGACGTTTGAGCCTACGATGACTCACCTGACAAAAACCAACAGAATGCCTACGCGGCATTATGTTCGAGTTTGGCACACTATTTTTTAATATTCAATAAGGAATATAAAGATTTAATAAATGACTGGCTCGATGGCACATTTGGTAGTGACCTCTGCCTTCTGAACCAAGGGTCGTGGGTTTGATTCCCGCACAATACAAACATTTGTGTTCATGAACATGCTCTATAGTTAGGCCGTTCACGCCATAAAATGGTAGAGGCAAAGCGCTTCGTACGAAGTTTTTGGAACTTGCACCATGAAACGGTGTCTCCTTGCCATATCCCTGCTCGTCCGATGGTAGATGCAAAGTTTACAGTATATTTTTTTAATACATATCGGGTTCGTGTTTTTATCATAATACGTTTGAAAATATTATGCGAAATTCAAGCCTACGGTGCAGCGCGCTCAGTCTAAATGGTACCTACTCGTCTTAAAGAGAGAAGATTGTATTCCACGGGGAACAAAGAAACCAGCAAAGAGTACTCGTATAGTTACACCGTTCGCACTAAGTGGAGGCGAAACGCATTGTGCGAGTCCTTGAGCCTTGTACCATAAAACGGCGACTTTTTGCCGTATTGCTACTGGACCAAAACCTTAAATCTAAATTATAAATGAAGTTTAAACTTTTTATAACGTTATTCTTTATTACGTAGAAAGAGCACAATGTGACGACCAGTTCAGTAGCGGCGAATATCATCTGTTATAGACAACGTAAAACTATTATTTTGACTGGCTCGGTGGCTCAATTGGTAGTGACCCCTGCCTTCTAAACCAAGGGTCGTGGGTGCGATCCCCACCCGAGACAAACATTCGTGTGATGAACACTTGTGTTTGATCCGTGTCTGGGTGTTCATATTTGTATTTAAGTATATATTTGTAGTACCTTCGTTGTTCTGATACCCATAACACAAGTGCTTAAGCTACTTATTTTGGGGTCGGAGCAATGTATGTGACGTTGTCTGATATTTATTTATTTATTTTCAAGATTTATCATTTCCAAATACAAACTGCGTAAAATGGATTTGTCGACAAATGGCACTGTACCCATACGATGTAAAATGGGCTATAATAATAACATTATAAAGAAAGAGGTGATGGAACTAAAAAGTATACCTACGTCTATAAAAAAGCTGTAACAGACAATCATTTCCTTATTGTGTTGTAAATCAATCTCGATGTTATCTTTCATGTTTAAAACTTAAGTTGTGAATGGATAAACTACGTTAATGTACATAATTCTTTGTAAAGTATTTATTACTTTAAAATAATTTCATTAAAGGTTGATGTTGGAAGGTCGAGTATTTTCTTGAAGCACCCGTTTTATGAAACATTTTATAATTAAATCCCTTTTAATCCCCTCGAGGTAATTAGTCGGGAAGTATTAACGGTAAGTAGAATCAGAGATTTATTGAAAAGTGTTCTGTTTTAAGAAAATATGGTATTTACACAATCTACTTGGTAACTTTGTTAGAAAAACATTTGAGGCATGTAGGAAGGCGTTACTAATAAGTTTCATAATTAAAAATAAAATATAGAGTTACATTTATATCAGTTTACATTGCCTGCCTCATTGATCTAGTGGTTCCGGGTTCGAGGCCCGGGCTAGGTTAAAATTCCGTTTATGAGAGTACATATTAGCAGTTGAAGAGGCAGTGGGCTGGCCATATTAGCCGAAGAACCGATAAACGTTGAAGTAAACGAGCTCTGGAGTGGATATTGACTGGCTCGGTGGCTCAATTAGTAGTGACTTCTGCCTTCTGAACCAAAACTCGTGGGTTCGATTCCCACTCGGGTCAAAGATTCGTTTGATGAACATTTGTGTTTGTTCCGTGTATATTTGTATTTAAGTATATATTTGTAGTACCTTCCTTGTTCTGATATCCATAACACAAGTGCTTCAGCTACTTTAGGATCGGAGCCAATGTATGTGATGTTGTGTGATATATAAATATCACATATAGATATAAATCTATTATACCACTTCTCGGCAGACGTAGTGTAGGGTGCTCTAAGGCCAGGTGTATTGATGACTTGTGCAATATGGCTTGAAGCCCAGGATCGAGCAAAGTGGCGAACGATCAGAGAGGCCTATGCACAATAAAAATTAAATAAATAACTATGAAGAATGCGAACTTATGCGAAAAAAGGCAGCGTCATTAATGCATCGTGTACGGGGTAGTGACAACAACATACTAAAGGTAGTGGCAGAGGATCCGCATGCGCCTATATTAAGGCACTTCGTGCGAATGATGACCGATGTCACTAAAAGCGCTAGGTCGCGTTCGCAGGAAGTGCCCCGTACATGACACAGTAGTGTAGGTAATTTTTTAAAATTTCATCATCATCATCAGCCTATTACAGTCCACTGCTGGACATAGGCCTCTCCAGTTGTTCGCCACTTAGAGCAAACATCTGGAGGATATACCCATAATCGCCACGCTGGGCAGGCGGGTTGGCGATCGCAGGGCGTAGCTTCTTGCTCCGGTGACGCTGCTGCCCGTCACCGGTCTTTAGTATTTAGCTACGCCTTCAATTGTGATGGTTATACCGCCACCAGTCGGTTGCCAGCGCCTCGTTTGTTATTCGGCAGGATGCACCACGGGCAGGTGAGGTTGGCTTGGAGCGAAAAGATGATAGGCCGCTCCCTTACATCCCTTTTAAAATTTGTGTCTTATAAATTACTTGTGTTGTATTACTAACCCTTAAATTTATAAGCATTGTTATTAACCCATGGATCTAAGTTATCTGAAAATAAATATTTGATTTGATAAAGATTAATTACTATATGATTGGCTCGATGGCTCATTTAGTAGTGACCTCTGCCTTCTGAGCCAAGGGTCGTTTTCGTCGGGTTCGATTCCCACACAATATAAACATTTGTATTCATGAACATGTCTGTTTGTATTGGTCTGGGTGTTTTCTGTGTTTAATGTGTATTTATTAACAAAAAAAAGTATCTAAGTAAGTTTATCAGTTGTCTAGTACCCATAGTACAAGCTTCAGCTTAGTTTGGGGCTAGATGGCGACGTGTAGCCCAGCGTGGTATGTCTTGAGTTATTTAAAAAAACTGATTCCCACTCTTATTGAAAATCTAAAGATGATATCTGTCAGGGATCACGGAATCTGGCAAAGAGTTCTATAGCTTAGCCGTTTTCGCTAAAAAATGGTAGAGGCAAAGTGTTTTGTGCGAGTTGGCGCAGCAGTGGATTGCGAGGGGCTGATGATGATGATGATCAATTTATTTTTATTTTTACTCAGTAACAGTCCCAGGGTAAGCAGGTTTCAAGCCATCATCGTGTACAAATCAAGTTGTTTCCACGTAGTCGATCGACATCCGATGTACACTAGAAGACAATTTATTAAACTTAAATTAGAGCACAAAATAACATTAAATTTATACACTAAAACCCATTATATGTAAGATAAAAAAAAATCACTAAAATACATCGACCATAGTTCACTTTGCGAATAATGTAATATTTCTTTGTTATTTTATACTAGCTGTGCCGGCGGCGTCGCGCGCGTGGATATCGGGTTTCAAAAATAACGGACTTCCATAAAATGGTACCTAAATTTTAAGTTAGACTTCTAGCAATACATTGGTGAAAACCGCATTTGATTCCATGCAATAGTTTACGCGTGATGCGCGATCAAACATACAGATAAAAATTTCTCCCCTTTTACCAACACTTCCCTTTACTGCTCTGCTTCTATTGATTGTAGCGTGATGAAAAGTATACTACTTATAACCTGCCCAGGAGTATGAAGAATAATTGTGCCAATTTTCGTTAAAATCCGTCCAGTAGTTTTTGTTTCTATAACGAACATACAGACAAAAATTTTACTGATTGCATTTTTGGCATCAGTATCGATCACTAATCACCCCCTGATAGTTATTTTGAAAAAATATTTCATGTACAGAATTGACCTCTCTACAGATTTATTATAACTATAGATAGATAAAAAGAGATCACTAAAATAGATCGACCATAGTTCACTTTGCGAATAATGTAATATTTCTTTGTTATTTTATATTAAGGCCAGACTAAAGGTGCATTGCGTAAGGCTGATTATGATAATTTTTTTTGAAAGAGGGGGCAAACGAGTATGAAGTGACCTTCATGTGTGATGGTAAGTGAACACTTCAGCCCTTAGACACCGCAACACTAAAGCAAGCGCGTTGCCGGCCTTAATAGTCCGGTCAATTTAGACCAAAAAATGAGAGTGAAGTTACATAAAGCCCCAACAAGCTGAATTTCGGTGAAATTGTTCAAATAATAATTATAAACAATGTCTGAAGTTCCCCAGACTAATTAGTTTTTCGCGATTTTCAGCAAAACGGTAAGTTTTATCATAAAAGTACCTCAGACAAAAATTGTAGATCATAAAATTATTTATAAAAAATGTATCAATACTTTTTTTCTTACAAGCCACCGTTTCTGAGATATAACGATTCAAAAAGTTTTGTTATCGTCATGATCGATTTTAATGAAACTTGGTACAATTTTATTATTCTTCATACTCCTGGGCAGGTTATATAAAATATTTTAAGAGAGGTAGGGCATAGCGAACCTTCGCTCGGCCCGTCCGGGGAAGGAACTCCACCCTATAGAATACCGCAGCCAAATGACCTCCGGGTCGTGTTTCTGCCGGTGAGTAGGGTTTTCGGAGCTCGTGGGGTGTTAGGGTTGGGCCGGCATGGCGGTGGCAACTGACAGGTAACTGACCAGTTACTTGCCCGTTGTCACAGCGACTTCTTTTTCGCTTTCCATCAGGCGTAGGGAAGCCATTATGTTGAGCTACTATAAAATATAGGTATATGTGGCATTATTCAGCAACATACATAGTACCGATGCGTTTCAACCTTATGCATATAGTACGAGATCATATAACACCACCTGATGTTACAAAGCGAAATGTACAACGCCCCTTGTACTCCAATGCAAAGTTTTTACGACACCCCAGGGCAGAACTTTAACACGGTTTTAATTAGTTCGGGTTATTTTCTCACTTTCCCCCCAAATTGAGGGGAGAGGGTGCCGCATTATGCCGCCTGGTGGATCTGAGATTTAACATTAGCTGTGACGCGTGGGACCAGGTAGGGATTTAGTTTGGATTAGGTGGAACAAGCCACGGCGAAATACCATAATGTATGGATATGTAGGTGTTTGATGTGTGCGAATGAAGAACGGCGAATTTAAGCAGCAAGGCTTATAAAATACGTTTGAGGTCGCCTTAGTCGTACCAGTTCAAGGAAAATAGCTATAATTTCTATTGTAATATAAATAATAGAAAAATCTTTACACACATAAAGTCTTCATTTATTAACGAATCAAAAAACATTAATAGACATTTAAAAATCTTTTAATAAAACTGTTCTTTAAAGGTTTTACAAAAACCTTTTTTCGGTACGACTTAGGCAACCGGTTGCCTTAATCGTACCACCCATGGCCTAAGTCGTACTTAAAGTAATTATAATACTTTTCCAACTAGAAATCTTAGAACAATTAAAACACTGCGTAGACTTGTATGCTACGAGATCAATTTCAGTCTTCCTTATTATAACAATGATAAACAAATCTTAGTTTTATTTAGTAATAATGACTAGCCATTACTTAAATAAATCATTTTTTAAACAAATATACGACACTATTAGAAAGTACGACTTAGGAAGTTTATACAGGTACGAGTTAGGCAGCAGGGTGTACAAAGTTATAAATCAAAATTGACAACGTAACCTAGAAACCGTTTACCGTTTGCCTAACTCATGTCATCCAGAAAACACTACAAAAACAGACATGAATAAAAAAAATATCGATTTCATCATAAGCTTCTGTGAAATGGCCTACGACTGACGTAAAAAAACTAGTGAGCACTGAGCAAAAAACTTACTTTTCCATTATTTTACGATCGCGAAATCCGGCAAGCCGCCGAGTTTTTTTGTTTACCCGTGCGACTGAGTAGAACCATATTGCACCGTTACATGTCACCTTTTCATGACGGGTGCGCAGATATTGACGTGGTACGACTTAAGCACTGGTACGACTAAAGGTACTTTACCCTATAGTAAATTTCAATGTGGAATCGTGTTTTATAATTTACAAAATTTCTACGTAGATATGTCGTAGTTTCGTTATATCTGTCCGTTGGAGCTCGGCTTAGGCAAGTGAAAAAGCTGCCCACGCAAAAAAAAAAATCATACAAATTTAATGAATGAAATAATATAAAACTCAAAAAGGTGACTGACTGACTGACTGACATAGTGATCTATCAACGCACAGCCCAAACCACTGGACGGATCGGACGGCTGAAATTTGGCATGCAGGTAGATGTCATGACGTAGGTATACGCTAAGATAGGATTTTAATCAATTCTACCCCCAAGTGCATAAAAAAGGGGATGGAACTCTATTCCACGCGAACACATCTAGGTATATTATAATTATGTTCGCCTTTCATGGAACCCACGATTTTGTATCGTAATTTGGGTTAAAACGTCAAATAGGTAAACGAACTCTAGCTCCACATTTCAATAAACTTGTTATAACCAAGATCAAATATACGCTTCAATAAATATTTTCAAGGTTTCTGTAGAGACAGGCAATACAAACATACCTACCTTAGTGTAGTTAGTTATACACTTCAAACAATGTTTCAACTAATACAATATTCCAATATTACTTAATAACATTGCTGAGTAAAATACCTATGACAATATATTTCGGCCTCAGTGGTTATACGAAGTATCTTGGCTTTCCTTTTAATGGCGTTTAGTAAGTTACATTTTCATAAAGGCCGCTCCACATTCTCGAGAGACATTCACGCGAGAATCTCCGGAGATTCTCAGCGAGACTGTAGCGAGAACTTTTTTTGGGTACACACTCTCACAAAGTTCTCACTATAGTTCTCGCGCTCGATGATGATGGACGCAGAAGTAGCCGCTGCTACAAGTTTATTGTTATGCGCATTCGCATATTATAATTATGCGTATGCTAAAGAGAAAAAGTTATTAAAAATAAGTACTCAATATACAACCGTTCAAGTCGGCGGCTCGCGCGCTACTGAGAAACATGCGAGTGTGGAGCCAATACACGTTCTCGTCTGTTCTCACGTTCTCGCGCTCCTTTGTCTCGCGCCAAAAAACCGACACAAAGTGGAGAAAAGCCGGAGAACAACGCGAGAACTTGAGAAGAATACGCGAATCGCTTCTACATTCACGTTTCTCGCATGTTTCTTGCGTTCTCGCGAGATTCTCTTGAGAATGTGGAGCGGCCTTTATGATTTGATACTTGAGCTTTGACATTTTGACATAGAGTGGACGACGTATTAGGCTCATTTTTGATTATGTGTGTCGACGTATAACATATTAAGTAGTAAGTAGGCGAAAATACCGTAAGAATAGTCGTGGCCTTTTCTGAAGGTAATTTCAATAGATCAATTGTCATTTCAAAAGCTAAACTGTAAAAAGGAAAATGTTATAGGTAAGTAAGGATTGTTATCGTTATATTTGTTGATTTCACTGTCAGTATGACATATCGGAGGTATATCGGCTCTGTTGCAATAGGCTTGCACCTCACTAACCAGGTACGTACAACCTCCGCAAATCATCATCAGCGTATGGCAGTCCACTGCTCGACATAGGCCTCTCCAGGTGGTCGCCACTTAGGGAACACTTGGATGTTATACCCATAATTGAAGAGCCGAAGAGCCAGGCCTCCGGTGATGCTGGTGCCCGTCATCGGATTGTAGTATTTAGCTGCGCCTTCAGTCGTGATGGTTATACCGCCACCAGTCGGTAGCCAGAGCCTCGTTCGCTATTCAGCAGGATGTACCACGGGCAGGTGAGCCTAGGAGCGAAAAGATGATGGGTCACTCCATTACATACCATCAGCCGTCACCGGACGGAATCATATAAATCAATTCATTTGACATCCATGGAAAAAATAAGGCGGTAATTTCTATTCTTTTCTCTGACAAAGTTTGATATTATGGTTGATTTTTTTCAGTCATATTCATCAACTAGTACCTAATCTTTGTACAAGGGAACACCATAACATTTTTTTTATAAGAAGAGCATTCAGGATGGCCTTACTCCATCTGATGGTAAGCAGTCGTGAGGTCCAAATGTTAGGTTCATCATCATCATCATCGGCAGCCTGCGGCAGTCCACTGCTAGACTTAGGCCTCTCCCAAAATGCGCCATTTTGCTCGATCGGCAGCAACACTCATCCACTCAAATGTTAGGTTGACATGTTATAAATACCGCTTTACGAAGCTGATATTAAAGAAAGTCCAATACGGTCGAGATACGGAATAGTCTATAAATGATTCCCGTTTTAAAAGTTTCCAAACCCAACGCTATCGTTAGTCCAAGTCAAGAACAACACGCCTAAGCTCACAAGCTTGATACCCAAAAAGTTTTGCAAGTAAAAGCCGATGTTTCGAGTGTCCTTCTAGTTGAAAAGAGCGATCGGATCCTAGTTTCAAAGTCAATTGACCGCTGGTCTGAGTAAAGTAGGAGAGCTCTTGAAACAGGCGCGAACGCAAAGAAGTTCGTGAAAGGTTTTGGGAAATGCGAGATATCGGAAGCGACCGCGAATGTGGGTTCGTCTAAGATTGTATTATTTTCAACCGTATCATTTGTTTTTATGATGACTTTAGTGGCGCAATGGCTATACTTTCTCACCAATAGATAACCCTACCACTATTACACATTACATAGCGCGGTCTGAGGGTGTGGCCTGGTGACCTATGGCACAGGTTTCGCTCTGAAGCCTATTTTAGGCACCATCCCTCACTATATATACTTATTTGTATTTAACCTTAAGCTTGCCTAATTTGAATAGATTTTTTTTTTATTCATTTTGAGTTTGCGCTTCATCATAATTCACTGGATCTTAAGTCTTATTCAAGCCTATGATGGAGCGCGTTTGCCTAGAAAATACCAATTTACTCTAGCTTTGAAAATCTGATGATTGTTAGCCTCGGAGAACAAAGAGTCCGGCAAGGAGTTCCATAGTTTGGCCGTTCACGATAAGAAAGTAGTGGCAAAACGCACCGTGCGAGTCATTGGGGCTTGCACCATAAAATGATGCCTTTTTATTACTAAACGGTATGGCGCAGCAATCGGAAGGTTCCGGGTTGGGTTATTTTAGCAATCATACGTATTTTAGGACAACAGCCCCACTGGCTCCGGTTCGTATAGTACTGATCCCGGAACGCGACACGGCCGAAATAGGCCGGAGTCACTTGGCGGGTTTTTTGCAGCTGTGTAGTAGTAACAGTAACCGGGCGACAAAATGTCTACCACCTAAAGAGCAGATGATCTGCTGGGATAGCCCTTAGGGATACGATTACCCTCTTACGACACACGGGGGCACACGATTCATATAGGGTGACAAACCGGTAAAATATCTTGGGCCCCAGCCAAGCGGCTGGTGAGTAATGGTTGCTAAAGGTTCTTACACACATGCCGGCGGCAATGCCGCCGGGTTGATGCCGAGCGGCTGTGTCGGCGGCGGCAATACAATTGCCGCCGGCATAAGCTGCACAAAGCCGCCAAGCATCATTCCGGCTGTGACAGTCACATAGAAATGCCGGGCACGAACTGACGCCGACAAGCCGCGTAACCCGCCGGCACACCCCGGCGGCCCCTTTGTGCGGCAAAGCCGGCGGCATTGTATGCCGCCGGGTGCACGGCGGCTTGGCCGGCGGCTAGCCTGGCGGCCGTGCCGCCGGCACTGTGTGTAGGAACCTTAAGAGTAATCTCTCCTACATTTGTGCACTGTAAGAAATCACATTATCAAATCAAACCTATACGATACGAAATACGGGATTGAAACTTTGGCACGCAAGTTCGTCTAATGGTGATACAACTCTGTAGTTTAACCGGGTACTGAGTGCTGTAAAAGCTAGAGGTTCTTATACATTCATTTCCATTTAATCTGATGAGATGTATAACGTAATCTTAGCCGAAAATTTCCGTGAACATTCTAACTTAGCAACTTAAATGCTAAAGTTAAGTTAGTACTTAATAAGGCCCGAACTTACTTTAGGTTATGTGATCGTCTGAAGTAAGGCGAGATTTATGTTGCAGGCCTACTAACTTGGAAAACTTATTTATTGATTCTTGAACTTTCATTTTAAAAAGGCATACTTCCATACTTTTTAACGTAAGTAAAACTAACTAGGTTAGATTTATATTCACTGTAAATATTAGTTAAGTTTAGGTTAGATTTCGATATATTTTTATGTAAATTCCATTGACATTTAAATAGGATGATAAATATATTTAGGTAGATATTTTTTATTACACACTATACTTATTTATTATTAGACTTAAAAATATAAAACCGTATACCAGGACTTATCGATATGAGCGATCTCTTCCAGACAACCTTTGGTTGTGTTTCGTTGCGGTTATGTTTTTTGATGAGTGAGTTTACATAATGGTTTTCACAATTAGTGATGTAAACTGTCTGTACAAAATCAACCGAACTGTCTGTAAAAAACCATTGCCGATTGGCAATGCACCTGTAACTCATTTAGAGTTGCTGTGTCTATGGGCTGTAGCGATCACTTACCATCGGGCGACCTTCAGGCCTGTTTGTGCTATCTAACATAAAAACCGGCCAAGTGCGAGTCGGACTCGCGCACGTAGGGTTCCGTACCACTATACAGCTAAATAAATGTTTTTCTTTATTTTTTATTATATTGGTGCTGATTTAATGAAAAAAAAATAAGTAATTTGATTTTAGACGTTTAAAAAAAAACTAATGTCTAGATCTCATTCAAACCAATTTTCGTTAGTAGTTTGCACAGTAATACACGTCATATATTTTTTTCAGTTTTATCATGCTCAGATTTTTGCCATTTTGGAAGAGTCTCTCGCGCAAACTATTCAGTTTTGAAAAAAAATGATGTTAGAAACCTCAACATCATTTTAAAATACCTATCCATAGAAACCACGTATAGGTTTGATGAAAAAAAAAATGTTGAGTTTCAGTTCTATGTATGGGGAACCCCAAAAATTTTGGATTTTTTTCTGATTTTATTTTAAAATCTTAATGCGGTTTACAGAATACATCTACGTACCAAATTTCAATAATGTAGCTTTTATAGTTTCGGAATAAACTGGCTGACATACGGACGGACAGACAGACATGACGAATCTATAAGGGTCCCGTTTTTGCCATTTTGGCTACGGAACCCTAAAAAGTGGCTGCCCGTGACAAACGCATTTCAATAGGGTATCACAAAAAATGAGACCTAGATTTGCATCTTTCTTTACAGGAAGGTGGCTTTCAACAAAACGCAACCAGGTACCACATATTCGTTAATCGCACAATGTCACATAAAACCTTTATTTCAGTGTGCTCGGGCGCGCGTCGCGGGTGGTCGTGCACTAGTCGAACTCCCAACTCAATATTTTTGCAATTTCACGGACAATCAATAATAACCCTAATTACCATCAACAGTAGGGTTCAAATTTATCTCGCACCAAGACTACGGCAAGAAATATCCTTATCGCTGCGCCCATAGACTTACGAATTGCGTGAAGATGCTACGATCGCCTAATAAAATAGTAACTGGCTCAATCCCGGACTTGTCACGTTTACACGCGATGGAGGGGGATACCCATATCACCTTAAGAAAACGTAAACATGGCGAAGATTACGAAGATGCCCTTGAGAAACTTTCCGAGAAATTAATGTCCACCATCAATGATTTGAAAGTCGACATTAGCAAGGAGAACTCAATGATAAGTGAAAACCTGAATACCCTAAAATCGGATATTGCTAAGATCAGCGAAAATTCTCACGATCTAAAAAATGAAATTCAAGGAATTAGAAAGGAATATTTAGAAATGAGAACATTCGTACAATCGTTGGACTCCAAACACAACGATCTGCAGCAAGAAATGGTATCCCTCCAGAAGACCACGCAGTTCTGTTGTGACCAGCAGGACGATAACACCAAAAAACTGGATTTGTTCTCTCAAGATATAAAGGACCAGCTGAACGAACTTAAAAACCAGAATCAAAGTTTAAAGGCCGAATTGAATTTGAGGGACCAGAGAGAAAGGTTACTAAATTTGGAAATAATAGGCATCACCGAGACGAAAGATGAAAACCTACTAAATATTGTAACGAAAATAGCGCAAAAAGCTGGTATTAGCATGCTGGCGTCGGATGTCCTTGAGGTGAACAGAGTCTCCCCTAGAGCCGCACAACACGGGAGGCCTCGGGTTATCATAGCGAAGATGAAGACGCGGTTAATCAAGGACAGCATGATATCAAGCTGCCGTAAAAGCCGAATCACCACTAAGGACTTGAACTTGCATGGAGAACCGAAACCTGTTTACATTAATGAACATCTCACTGTGTACAATAAAATGCTACTCAAAATAAGCAAGGAAGCTGCGAAGACTAAATTATATCAATACGTCTGGACCAAGCACGGTAGAATTTTTGTGAGAAAAAACGACTCATCCCCTCCACTTCGAATCTGCTCCGAAGAAGACGTAAGAAAACTTACCTAAGTGGTTTATTACGGTTCGTTAGTAGTGCGGTTAGCTCCTTAGTACATGTCCAGGTTATAACTCGTAAGTTAATTTTTTATTTAAATGCACTTATTTGTTGTTATTTTTACATGGTTATTCTACGCATAATTGTCTCTGTGGTCTTCGGAACACACATGTCGGCAGGCATGATATTAAGCGCGCACTCAATTAGTGTGCGTTCATTCTCTTCTCGCCAATTTTTAAACACTGAATTGGTACAGTGTAATTTTATTATAAAAAAACATTATTGTTGTAACACCGCAATTAAGAACACCATTAGATTTAGTAGCAGCAAACCATACTGTTGCCAAGTTACGTCATCATATTTAACTATATTTGAATACAGTCACTTAAATATATACGGTTATTTGAATGGCCAGTGCCCGATGATACATGCAAAATATGCTAAGTTTTATTTACCTAAAACATTTACTTCACTATCGATCATGTTGCATGCTACCGATGCGCAACGGTTTAGCGCACCCTTATTGTGCGAATACATTTCAATCAGTTGTTTACGAGCGAACTATTCACGTTTAGTCTCACAGGAACATCGAAACATTTTTACAAATTACCCGCTAAGCAATAATAGGTGTGTTTTATCCTATCATATTGGAATAATGTTTTGGTTACTTATTAATATTAATTATTATAAATCTGTTTGTTCGTTTGGCAGTGAGACTTGTAAGGAATGCAATTTTGTGTCGCATATAGGGTTATACGTTATTCATATTATGGTGGGCGTGTATTTAGTACTTTTGGAGTTCAATATATTAAAATGGCGAATTTAAGAGTGTTCTACCAGAATGTTCGCGGGATGAGAACCAAATGTTCCCAGTTCAAGCAGAATTTACTGTGTAATATGTACGATGTGGTAGTGATTACTGAGAGTTGGTTACAAAACGATATATACGATGGAGAATTCAGTGACATTTGTAGGTACGACGTTTTTCGGAGGGACCGTGACCTAAGGGCGGCTAACAGGTGTACGGGCGGTGGTGTCATGGTTTTAACTAGAAGGGAATTATGTGCCCGGTGCTGCGACAAACCAGCTGTTCGCACCACGGCTGAGATGTTGACTGTTACAATTCCCGCGCGCGCCCTCGCGGCCAGGTCAGACCTCCACTTAAGCGTAGCATATGTACCCCCCGATGCACAACGCATTCCACAGGACATAGGTTCCATTTTGGACACTTTCTCTATCATCTTCGACGGTAATCCTTTAGACAATTATCTATTAGTGGGTGATTTTAATATGCCTCAAATTACCTGGAGTTGTAATGTACCTACTTATCACAAACGCGGAACCACTGATACCCAGCAAGCTGGTGTGCACCTAACCCAATGCTTATCTATGCTTGGAATGTCTCAATATAACACAATTCGAAATCACTCGGGTAACACTCTGGATTTAGCATTTTCTAACCTACCATTAGTTATTATGGAAAATACATCACCGTTAGTAAAACAAGACCTCCATCACCCACCATTTGTTATAGAAGTATCAGACCTTAAAATTAAACCCCTAACCGAATGTCGCGTTCCCCGACGTAACTTTAGGAGGGGAGATTATACTAGCCTGAACGAATTCTTTACAAATTATGACTGGGACTCGATATTAACCTCTGGCACAGTGGATAACGCTTGTGACAACTTTTATAGTGTAATTAATACTGCCATCAATGAACACGTGCCCATTTCGAGACCGACAAACACCGGACGTTCATATCCAAGTTGGTACAGTCATGCCCTGATTAAAATCATTAAGGAAAAGTCGAAAGCACATTCACGATGGAAGAAGTATCTGAATCCTCTGGATTATGATGAATTCGCGCTTTTACGGACTCGACAAATTCGCGTCCAAAAGGAATGCTACGATAAATATCTCTCGGAGATGGAGTCTTCAATCAAAATAAACCCAAAGTCCTTTTGGTCTCACGTTAAATCCTTAAGAGGAGGTTCAAACTATCCCAAAACAGTTACGTTGGGCAATGCCAGTTTTTCGGGTGGTGGCGAAATATGTGAAGCTTTCAGCGAATTTTTCAGAGGCGTATTCGGTGTACCTACGTCGTCGACCACTTCTACCTCCGTGGCCGACGATAATTGCATAGACTACATATCGGGATTGAACTTATCTATTAAAGAAATTTTAAAAACGTTAAAATCATTGGATTCCCACAAGGGCCCCGGTTGTGATGGTATACCTCCTCATTTTTGGAAGTGTTGTGCCGAATCTCTTGCTTATCCTGTCACACTTCTTTTTAATCGGTCTCTAACGAACGGAGTGTATCCTGCTTTGTTCAAAAAAGCCCTTATCATTCCCTTACACAAGAAAGGGCCTAAATCTATGGTGGAAAACTATAGAGGTATATCCATATTAAATACTTTGGGGAAGGTCTTCGAGAAAAACGTTTACAGGGCAATATATCCTGTTATTCATAAGGGCATACCCGACAGCCAACACGGTTTTCTCCAGAGACGATCGACTGTTACCAATCTCTCATGTTTCACTGACTATTTGAGGAGGGGTATGGAAGGTGGGGGGCAGGTTGACGTGATATACACCGATTTCGAGAAAGCATTCGATCGTGTAGATCACGTCATCCTGCTAAACAAGCTGCAGAGGCTTGGCATACGAGGGGACTTGTTGCGGTGGATACAGTCTTACCTAGCTAATCGTTCTCAGGCGGTAGTTGTAGGTGGTTTCAGGTCTAATTACATCGATATACCTACAGGTGTCCCACAGGGTTCTCATCTAGGACCCCTGTTTTATAATGCGTATCTATTTGATATAGCGAACTGTTTCGAGCACGCTAACCATTTGATGTATGCCGACGATAAAAAAATATACTTAACAATACGTAATATTACCGATTGTCACTCTTTACAACAAGATCTAAATAAATTAAATAATTTTTACAAAAGCAATCAAATATCTGTTAATATAAAAAAATGTCAGTGCATTACATTCACACGAAAAAAAAAAGCCTATTCTTTATAATTATTATTTAAATGATCATCCAATAAACCGTGTTAACACTATACGAGATCTCGGGGTGACGCTTGACACAAAATTAATTTTGAATAATCACATCGATCAAATCGTAGATAAGGCATTTAAAAACTTAGGTTTTGTATTACGCTCATGTGCACCTTTTAAAGATATTAACACAGTTAAATTAGTCTATTTCGCATATGTTCGTAGTATACTTGAATACGCAAGTCAAGTTTGGTCACCTCAATACAAAGTATATATCGCGCAATTGGAGCGTATCCAAACGAAATTTATTAAGCACCTGAACTACCGCCTGAGACTGTGTCCGGGTTCCTACACGGCTGCCTGCCGCCGCCACGGGCTCTTGACCCTCGAGGAGAGACGCCACATGCTAGACATGGCCCTGCTGCACGACATCCTGAGCGGGCGGCTGGACTGCGCGGCGCTGCTGGCGGGCGTGTCGCTGAGCGTGCCGCGCCGCCGCACGCGCCACACCCCCACGCTACACGTCCCAAGGCATTCTGCTAATTACTCCGCCAACTCTGTTCTTACGCGCCTTGCACGAACTTACAATCTATTATTTAGCGACATCGATATTTTTAACCACACGAAGAACTCATTCAAATACACCGTAAAAACACAGATGAAAAGCATAAATAAATCTCAATAATAAAGGTACATATATACCTAGTTTGTTAATAAATTAATAATTTGTTTTTATAATAACCTACATCCAGATAATAATCTTTATTCCAAATTTCATTAAAATTAATTCAGTTTTAACGTAAAAGCGTGAATTGGTTTTGAACCCACAGTAGTCTAACGATAATAAATAAACTTTTAATATGTAACAGTATGGTTTGCGCGTGTAATTGTTTGTTCTTATGACTCGCAACCTATGTATAAGCTATAGTACTGTATAGTTTCATCATGATCCGTTTGGTAGTTTTTGCGGGAAAGAGTAATAAACATGTATACCTACATCTATCAATCCATTCGGACGGATGTGTAGTATGATATTTTGTATAGATATGTAATGTCTTTTATATAAATTTTAAATTAAGGGAAACCTATAATTAGCCTTATCTACTTTAAAATGTAATCTACATTTAAGTCACTTTTGTTACGCCGTTGGTTTTCTGAAATAAATAAATAAATACAACTTTACATATTGTTTTCCATCGCTGGCCGTGAGACACAAACATTTTTATCACCTTCCACGAGATTTTATTGCGCGTCTAATGTGGCTATTACATAACCGAGTAATATTGTGCGGGGCGCGGGCGTTTTGCAAGATGACGAACAGGCTATTCGCTTGTAGATCATACACGATGCGTAGCCATGGGCGTGAATAAGGATAAATAGAACATTTTTGTAGAAAAAAATAGTTCGCCGCAGTAATCATTAAGTAAAATATAAGAATAAATAAATAATAAATAACCCAAGACATGCCACGCTGGGCGACACAGCGCCGTCTAGCCCCAAACTAAGCCGAAGCTTGTACTATGGGTGCTAGACAGCTGATAAACTTACTTAGATACGTTTTTATATATATCATCTTATACAATACATCTTATGCAAAGAAAACTCCCAGGCCAATACAAACAGACAAGTTCATGCACATAAATGTTTGTACTGTGCGGGAATCGAACCCAAGGCCCTTGGCTCAGAAGGCAGAGGTCACTTCCAAATGAGCCATCGAGCCAGTCAAGAGAGGTAGGGCATATCGAATCTTCGCTTGAATTGAGCCGCCCGTCCGGGGAAGGACCTCCACCCTATAGAATACCGCAGCCAAACGACCTCCGGGTCGTGTTTATGCCGGTGAGTAGTGTTTCCGGAGCTCGTGGGGTGAGCGCTGCATCGGCAGCCGGGGGGTAGGGTTGGGCCGGTATTGCGTTGGCAACTGACAGGTGACTGACCGGTTACTTGCCCGTTGTTACAGCGACTTGAGCCTCTCTTTCGCTTTCCATCAGGCGTAAAACCACATCAATCGCTTATTTCTTGCCACCACCACGCCAGCCTTCATGCCTATCTTACTCGTATAAGATAGCACTGGCTATACAATGACTCATCCGAAATCGCATCTGAATTTTCAAGTGTGTTTCGCCGAGTGTAAATTGGTTGCTATCCAGGCGGGTAGCTACCGGTTGAGAATCTGAAATCTCAGTAAGTCCCTTCGACTCTTACGTCACCTACGGGAAAAAATAGGGAAGCAATTTTTACTACCTATGTTTAATCATCATCATCATCAGCCTGAAGAGGTCCACTGCATGTCAAGCATACCTCCCAATGGCATTTATTATTTAGGGTTTTGCTTAATTATTATTTTTTTACCGACTTGAAAAGAGGAGGTTCTCAATTCGACTGATTTTTTTTTATGTATGTTTGTTAAAATAATTTTTCAAATATGTGGTATATTTGAAAAATTATTTTTTTGTTCAAAAGGGTTTACTTTCTAGTTGGTCTCATTGTCATCATATTGAAATCGGTTCTTTTTTGCTAAGAAATGCTGGTACATATTTTTTAAATCAAACTAAGCCTCTCTCTCTCTTATTGCATCATCATCAGCCTATTGCACTGCTGGACATAGACCTCTCCAGTTGTTGGCCACTTAGGGCAAACATTTGAATGATATACCCATAATATAATCGCCACGCTGGGTAGGCGGGTTGGTGATCGCAGGGCGTAGCTTCTCGCTCCGGTGACGCTGCTGCCCGTCATCGGCCTGTGATATTTAGCTATGCCTTCAATTATGATGGTTGTACCGCAACCAGTCGGTTGCCAGCGCCTCGTTTGTTATTCGGCAGGATGCACCACGGGCAGGTGAGGTTAGCTTGGAGCGAAATGATGATAGGTCGCTCCCTTACGGATGTAAGGGGATCAGCAGCAAGAGGGGATCCTCTTATTGCATAGTCAATAAAAAAAGTCGTACGAATTCAGAGCGGGCCTCTAGCTACGAGTATATTAGCACAAATATATTTGTAAGATCATGAAAAAAGAAGTGCCAACATATGAAACTAATAATATTATATCCCAACTATGTTCATATTATGTTGCTCTTATCACGCGTTAAGTGTGCCGTAATTTGATCACAACGCCTTTTTCCTGTTATGTTTCCATAAACCACCTAGGTACTAGTTTTGTTTTTTATTCTGGACTCTATACTCGTACCTTGGATAGGTACCTAATTAGTCGAAAATTGTTTAGGTGATTCGACAGCATGTTGAAAAAAATTAATAGGCCGTTTGTTACTTACACTAATATTGTGGAAAGAATTGATTGTTTTTTTGTTTGTTTGCTTGCATTGAATAGGCTCGGGCGGCGGAACAAAATACTTCTATAGGCCAAGCGAGGGCAGTAATATTACTGACTTCATCTGTATAAAAATAAATAACCAAAGATATGCCACGCTGGGCCACACATCGCCATCTAGCCCCAAACTAAGCCGAATCTTGTACTATGGGTACTAGACAACTGATAAACTTACTTAGATACCTACTTTTTATGTAAATAAATACATTATTATACTCGTACATAAATAACACCCAGACCAATACAAACAGACATGTTCATACACACAAATGTTTGTACTGTGCGGGGATCGCACCCACGACCTCTGGCTCAGAAGGCAGAGGTCCCTACCAAATGAGTCATCGAGCCAGTCTATGAGTGGTGAAAAGTTCTATGGAATTATCGTCATTTTCAGAGCTAGAAACAACTGACCATCCAAATGAGTCATCGAGCTAGTCAATATACAAGAAATAAATGCGGTTATCTATCCCAGTCACTTGGGGGAGTGGAAGGGTATGTGGGACTACCCTGCCTCAATGATGCCATAGGAGCTTTATCACTAGTACTGCCATGAAATCACAAACTCTGCTTCACTTAAAAAAGCACTATGACAGCCTGTATAAGTAAACATGGCGTGAAGCGGCCTTCTCGCCATGTTTAAAAGACGCAAGAAATAGGGAATACGTGTGCTGGAAGAAAATTCTACAGCCCAAATGGTCCGGCAGTTGTAAGATTTACCGTACTTTGAAATACGGTAGATATTATATCTCGTAGTAAGGGTGCTGATTGACTGCATATTTTCATGGTTTCTCAAGCCTGCACGCGTAGTTCTTTTAAAGAAACTTTTATATAGTAGCACAGTTGTCAGTATAGTGGCCTACTGTTGCCTGATGAAAAGCGAAACAGACACAAGTCGCTGCGGCAACAGACAAGTGACCTCTAGGCTAGTCTCATCATCAGCCTTTTGCAGTCCACTGCTAGACATAGGCCTCTCTAGTTGTAGGCTACTTAGGGCAAACATCTGGAGGATATACCCATATTCGCCACGCTGGGCAGGCGATCGCAGGGCGTAGCTTCTCGCTCCGATAACGCTGCTGCCCGTCATTGGTCTCTGGTATTTAGGAACGACTTCAATTGTGATGGTTATACCGCCACCAGTCGGTTGCCAGCGCCTCGTTTGTTATGCTGCAGGATGCACCACGGCCAGGTGAGTTTAGCTTGGCTTTTTGTTTGTTTGTTTGATTTGAAAAAATATTTTACAGTTGGAATACAAATAATTTTATTCATTAATTTGTTACATGGTGACTTAACTATAATAGGTACATAGGTAGGTGGAAAGCTACAATATCTCCGGTGAACATAGGCTATATAAAGTTTTCTCTAATAATGTAAACCAAGGTGTGAAAATATTACCAAAAAACTTTCTTACATCGCTTGCGCTGCGAAAACTATTGATATTGAACAAAAAATATCGCAACCGAACATGTCCCTGCTACTTGTCAATTGAGCTTTTCTTCTGCTTTCTATGAGGCGAAGGTATTAATGGCATCACTGAACTACTATAAAAAAAGTCTTAACTCTTTCCTTTTAAACCTCTCCAAAAGACTGCCAGCTTCAATCAGAATGTCGACTATCCGACTCCAACTGAAGGTTGAAATTGAAATATTTTCCTTCTTCCTTATCGTACGTAAAAAGTTTACTGTTCCACGTCAACATAAATTACACACACGCTGTATATCGCATTATGAAAGTAACTTCTGTTACGTTACATAAAACCTTTATACGTAGCTTTTGCACGGCTGATAATAATATTCTTAGGAAGTTATCATTGATTTTTTTTATCCGTGCATACCTTCTGTATGTATATATTCTGGCGTTACGAAGACACACATTTTACCAGTTTGGAAGAGTCTCATCATTTTAAAATACTTATCCATAGATACCGCACACGTATAGGTTTGATAAAAAAAAATTGAGTTTCAGTTCTATGTATGGGGAACCCCAAAAATTTTAGATATTTATCTGATTTTATTTTAAAATATTAATGCGGTTTACAGAATACATCTACGCACCAAATTTAAATAATGTAGCTCTTATAGTTTCGGAATAAACTGGCTGTGACATACGAACGGACGGAGAGACAGACAGACAGACAGACATGACGAATCTATAAGGGTCCCGTTTTTGCCATTTGGCTACGGAACCCTAAAAACAAACATATTTTGAGTTTATGTCAGTTTGATGAAATTCTTATTAACTCTGTCTTAAACTCTATTTTATTGACTGGAGTTGGGCCCAACTTACCCCTAGCAAAATAATCAAGGGAGTAATCGTCCCAACATTAAATCTTAGTGGAACCAGTTTACCATTATCAAATTAGAAAAGGGCTAATTGGTCCCAGGTCCTAGTTTTCGACGGGGCGAGTTGCCCCTTAGCCCGTCTCAAAGACACTTTGAATAATACCATAATTTGTCACCATGATAATATAAACAAATATTAACAAAGTTGACTCATATTCAGAAATTGATAGCTTTCTCTTAAAATTGATGGCCCCCTTGTTCTTCCGCCGTGAATTCAGAAATTATTTTATTATGTATTTTCCTGAACGATTAATTTCCGGGAGACGATATGAAAATCTTGAACGAACCGTGATGCCACTTAAAGGTCTTATTGGATAGGTATTTAAGTAACATCTTGAATATAAGAGAAAAGTGCTTTGAGGTAATTTGATGTAAAGTATATTATATTAGTAATTGCTCTTTTAGCAGCGAAATTTGGCTACAGCACCAACTGCTATCCTGCTTCTCGGCAACCATAGTTTAATATGCTGTCAGGCTAGATAAACCAAGACATGCCTCATGACACTGAACCACACATCGCCATCTAGCCCCAAACTAAGCCGAAGCTTGTACTATGGGTACTAGACAACTGATAAACTTACTTTGATATTTTTTAATGCAAATAAATACATATTATACATAGTAAACACCCAGACCAATACAACAGACATGTTTATAAACACAATTAATGTTTGTACTGTACGGGAATCGAACCCACGACCCTTGGCTCAGGAGGCAGGGGTCACTCCTAAATGAGCCATCGAGCCAGATGAAGTGATGATTTGCGCAAAATGGCCGGCAAGAGCTAGATGCCCAGGATCGAGCAATGTAGCGAGCAATTGTAGAGTCCAATGGCCAGCAGTGGAGTGCAAGGGACTGTTGATAATGATAACGATGACTACCCTCACAGTATAAGCATACTAGGGGAGCATGCTCAGTTGCACTCCTTTTCTCTGACTTCCCCTCGATGAAAAACTGACGCCTTACAAATGGCTTTCCCCCAAAGAAACGTCCTCTTCGCCTAAAACAGTCCCACGTGGCTACAAAATCCTTTTTAAATTACAAGTAGGTATCTCATTTGGTTACCAAATGGTGGGCCTATTTACAGGACAATCTATATTAAATTGTAAATCCCGGATACGGTTCCTAGTGGCTCGATAAACCTTTCTAAATTGGGTCTAATTTAGTTTGTGAATTTATAAGGCACCTATCTCATGCGCATATCTTTCCCACTAAAGTAATGAATGTACCTGCATGTCTCTACAAGCCGGCTGAGAGAACTTACAGCTAAGCCGTGCCGTTAAACTACTGTTTGCCAACCTTTTAGAACCTTTAGTGATAAGGAACCATTTACAAATATTATTTCTTAATCATTTTTATTTTATTGGGTATGGGTTTTCGCTTGACCAAAGTCAAAGTCAAAATATTCTTTATTCGTATAGGTTTTTAAGAAAAACACTTACAAATCGTCAAAGCTAGAAGCTACCACCGGTTCGGAAAGCAGCATTCTACCGAGAAGACACCGGCACGAGTTTCTTGCCGGTCTTGTCGACCGCAAATCATTTGATGTTAAGTTATAGAGCGCTCTCACGAGGGAAACAAAGAGTCCGGCAAGGAGTTTCAGAGTTTGCTCCTAAGCACTAAGAAAGGCGAAACAGACGCGTATTAAAATATACTTTAATAGAATGCATTGTATTTATTTGTATATATATTTTTGTTTTTCATATGTATATATATGTATCTATTTATTTGCTCCTGTCTTTAATATTTGGACTGTATAACATAGTATTCATTTAGTTTTGTTTTTTTTTTTTGTTTACTTTAAAAAGCACTGCAACCAGATGTTTTTGCCTTCCATGCTGTGTACACATCTTTGTGAAGTGCAGCTTAACTGTTACCCTTCATTAACACTTATTAAGCATATCATGTATTGTTGTACTCTGTTTTGTGTACCAATAAATAAATAAATAAATAAGTATTGTCATTGGGACTTGCACCATATAACGGTACCTGTTCGCCATTTCGCCGTGTTTCTGCTCGTCCGTATCGCAGTACGTGGTCACAGGCCTCTCCAGTTATTCGCCACTTTGGTCAAACATCTTCAGTCAAATATCAGTCACAGGACGTTATCTCCTCGATCCGGTGACGTTTCTACCCGTCATCTGCCTGTAGTATTTAGCTACGCCTTTTATACCGCGATTACCAGAGCTTCGCTTGTTATTCAGCAGGATGCACCACGGGCAGGTGAGGGTGGCTTGGAGCGAAAAGGTGATAGGTCGTTTCCTTACATCCCCGTTTGCGTTTAATTTTTACATAAAGGTTCTATTATGTCTTTTGGGTATTAAATTTTACTCAGTTAAGTATTAGAAGGATTTAAGTTGCGTAAATCTGGCTTATTGGTTTAAACGCCAAGGAAATCTAGAATGAACATTTGGCCGGTAAAGGATTATTCGGTTCGCTTAACTTCAGAAATCCTTCCAAACAATGCGTGCTTTAGTTCCTACAATATTGACTTAGCTGATTCTCTTGTGCCTTTGGCGTTTTTGCAGTTTTTAGGTTGTTTATAGACTTTGAGTAATCCTGAATCTGTCAAAAACATTTGGGTTCATTTGCCGTACGTTTCGCGAATCCATTTTAAAAGGTAGATAGTTATCAATGAATATAATATGTTAAGTTATATTCTATTTATATTTCATATTCTATAACTGATATGAAGAGTATGTAGTAAGTTACATTACAATTTGTCATGTATATGTGGTGTGACAAATATATGTATCAGATGAATATAATGTAACCATAGATTTATTATTCTAAGAATGTAACACGTTTTCGTTGTGCACCAAAGAAAACGTTTTTTTCTTTCTTTCTTCATATCTTACAAATTTTGCTCGTAGTCGTTTAAAACATTAACAAAGAAAAGCGCCCGAAGAAACTCTCACAGGCAGAAATATTATTAGATTGTGGAAAAATCACAACTAACTTGCATTTAAAGACGCGAAAATGTTTACTGCACTTTATATTCGTTTCACGCTTCTCAGTTTGCACACCAAAACTGCATTCGGGATAGCAAACAACAGAAAACAATGTCAATAAGAACTGCTTTATAATGGCATGCAAATAATGTGAGTGCGTTTGTCGTTGTTTGCACAAAGATGATATTAAAATAACCTTTATGATGTTGCTCTACGTCGCAGAAATACTTTGAGGTATTTGTTTAGGGAACAAATATGTAGATACTGCTTTGAGCTTGGGGTTACAGAATTCATGACTATATTCGTGTGTGTGCGTGAAATTAAGTGCGCAAAAGAGCAATTAGGTATTCCTTGATTTCACCTAATTTTTAGCATATTATCAAATTGACTGCGTCCTGTCTGATGTGGCAGTGTAAAATGTTTATTTTTTTACATTATTTCCCGCCTTTCGTAGAATTGAAATGTTAACGAAATCATTTTTGTTTGAATGTAGCTCATGTTAATTGATACTTTACAAATGAAATGTTTCCGATTTTTCAATTCCTATTTTATTCAGTTACGATTCGATAAAACGTTACGAAGAAACGGTTTAATTAAAGCTGCCGAAACAAATAACACATTTTCCAATAATTGGAACATGCGGAATTATTCCGCAGTAGTCTGACCAACGGCAGTAGCTGAAATTCAAACGTCAAGACTTCGTTATTTTCTCGTATCGTTACGATGCACGGGATGATACCTATTTTTGTTCGTTTTTTAACGCCCACGGATCTGCAGATTTTGTTTTAATATCCTAGTTTTCTGATACTCGTTAATTAAGGCTTGATTTCTTACTACGCGGACGTCAGCGTAGGAAACAAAATATCGATAGCAATATCTAGTTCTATGAAACACCGCGATATGACGCTGTGGCAGATGATTAACAGCTGCTTGTCGTTCCGGGGGGGCTTAGTACGGGTCGGGCCCCCACGACCCGGAACAAAGAGGGAACCCAGTGGGCCACAGTGCAGGCAGAGGTGGGCCGCTTGGCGGCACCAGCGCTAGGCGCTGCCGCGCTGGATTGATTGGCGAGGGTCGCAGAGGAAGAGGAGTGCCCTTCGGGGGATCTCGCGGTGTTCCGTTGCCATCCTGCCTATCCTCTGCGACTCAACGGCCATAGGGCCGTGTGTGAATGTCGTGCTGTGGTCCTTGTGTGGTGGCCGTGAGGCCAAGTAGGTGGGTGGCCGCGACGTGCTTCGCGTGTCCCTCTAATTTAGTAGAGGGCACAGTGCGAGAACGGCCGCGGCCGTCGAAGGCAGCAGCGGAATGAACATCTTTTTTAAAAAAAAAAGATGATTGACAGCGTTGCTTATTGCTACATTCGACTGATGTCAAAGTAAGAAGAAATGAAGCCTTATACTCGTATATTTTTTTGTACATATCCATACTAATATTATAAATGCGAAAGTAACTCTGTCTGTCTGTCTGTCTGTCTGTCTGTCTGTCTGTCTGTTACGCTTTCACGCTTAAACCTCTCAACCGATTTTGATGAAATTTGGCACAGACAATCTTTAGACCATGAGGAAGGACATAGGCTACCTTTTTTTGCGAAAAAAGGGATGAAGGGGTAGAAATAGGGGTTGAAAGTTTGTATGGGGTTTTTTAATTTTAAAAGATAAAACCATCTATATTAATAATTTCGATCGAAACCTTATACGAATAATAAAACATAAAAAAATATTGATTTTGAGTCGACAACATATATCCGCAAAATTCGGATTGAAGAGAATTTTGTTAAATTCCGATGGCACTGACAAACAACAATCAAACAAACTGCTGTCGCCATCTTGACGTGAAGCACGTTCCGTTTCATTCAATACATTGCGTGCGTGTCGCGGGCTTAAAAGTATTCATCACCAAGAACTGTGACTCATGTGACTATGTAAAACGAAACGTTTTGCCGCCAGAAACATGCGTCCACATTCGTCAATCGTTGACGTTTCTTCACGAAATTATTGTTTTTGACAATTTTTGACACGTGAGAGGTTCTCTTTGTTCGAGACTTGATAAACCTGACGATAATTGAAAGTTTGTATGGAAGTTAGTTACTTTTGGGGATAAAACCATGAAACTTGGTCCGTAGGTCTTTTAGGATGTGCAATTTTTCTACAAACGGAATTCCCGAAATTCGAACGGAACGGAACGGGAACTTCGAAGCCAAACTTTTGTACCTATATAAAATCTTAACCACTGAACCTAGGAACATGATATTTAGAAGGTTTAGGTGTATCAAGTTAAAAAAAATTGGCTTTTGAAGTTAAAGTTTCTTTTAACGAATAAGTACTCTGCATCGCCGCCGCTGTTGGTCGTCCGTCGTCGTCGCGCAACGGCGCTGTCGTGTGGTGGGGGAGCGCACAAATCTAACTAGCCTACCCGAACAGACAGACAGGTGAGAAAAGATTTTGATAAATTAAACTCCTAAGGGGATACAATTTAGAATTTTAAAATTAACCCTTTACGTGATAAAATAGGGGAGCAAAAACGAACTTGAAAGGCCGAGAAATCAACTCAAAGCCTAAAACTACTGCTCCCTCTCAATATGTGGCGTTACTGGTCAAATTAAATCCATGCTCCATACTAATACAGTGTAAACTATTTATAACGAAACTCAAGGGACTGAACATTTTTTATCGTTATAGAGAGTTATCGTTATATGGAGTGAACAAAAAAAAACAAATTAACAAAAATATTTTATGTGTATGTCTTAGATAATAAATGTTTATACATATAAATTATTGTTTACACATATAGTCTGATAATACGACAGGCACCCAGTATGCTTGGTCGAAGACCATCACTTCAGAGAAAACAATGTGTCATACTGCACGTGTACAAGGCAATTAAGGATAACAAAAGCCGACCGACCTCGGATGTTTCGGAGCTTCAAAGTGTTTTGTTACCTGATAACATAACATCCATACTAATATTATAAATGCGAAAGTAACTCTGTCTGTCTGTCTGTTACGCTTTCACGCTTAAATCTCTCAACCGATTTTGATGAAATTTGGCACAGACAATCTTTAGACCATAGAATGTCGACTATCCGACTCCAACTGAAGGTTGAAATTGAAATATTTTCCTTCTTCCTTATCGTACGTAAAAAGTTTACTGTTCCACGTCAACATAAATTACACACACGCTGTATATCGCATTATGAAAGTAACTTCTGTTACGTTACATAAAACCTTTATACGTAGCTTTTGCACGGCTGATAATAATATTCTTAGGAAGTTATCATTGATTTTTTTTATCCGTGCATACCTTCTGTATGTATATATTCTGGCGTTACGAAGACACACATTTTACCAGTTTGGAAGAGTCTCATCATTTTAAAATACTTATCCATAGATACCGCACACGTATAGGTTTGATAAAAAAAAATTGAGTTTCAGTTCTATGTATGGGGAACCCCAAAAATTTTAGATATTTATCTGATTTTATTTTAAAATATTAATGCGGTTTACAGAATACATCTACGCACCAAATTTAAATAATGAAGCTCTTATAGTTTCGGAATAAACTGGCTGTGACATACGAACGGACGGAGAGACAGACAGACAGACAGACATGACGAATCTTTAAGGGTCCCGTTTTTGCCATTTGGCTACGGAACCCTAAAAACAAACATATTTTGAGTTTATGTCAGTTTGATGAAATTCTTATTAACTCTGTCTTAAACTCTATTTTATTGACTGGAGTTGGGCCCAATTTACCCCTAGCAAAATAATCAAGGGAGTAATCGTCCCAACATTAAATCTTAGTGGAACCAGTTTACCATTATCAAATTAGAAAAGGGCTAATTGGTCCCAGGTCCTAGTTTTCGACTGGGCGAGTTGCCCCTTAGCCCGTCTCAAAGACACTTTGAATAATACCATAATTTGTCACCATGATAATATAAACAAATATTAACAAAGTTGACTCATATTCAGAAATTGATAGCTTTCTCATAAAATTGATGGCCCCCTTGTTCTTCCGCCGTGAATTCAGAAATAATAATAATAATAATTCATTTATTTCTCACCACAATAAATATAACAATAAATACAAAAAAAAAAATGAAAATGTAAGACATAACAAATAATTATTGTGGGAGACTGATGCCTAATCTAAGCCAAGGCTTGTGTTTCAGGTCATCAGGCCCCCCCTTATCTATCACTTACAGATAATGGCAGAATACTATCGGTACAATTCAAAATTAAAATTAAATTTATTTCACAAGCCAATTAAATTAACATTTAACATCACTGAAAACATAATCACATCACATTAAACATTGGAAATTGTAAGACAGCAAAAATAATAATGAATAAGATTACTTAGTCCATATCTACTAATAAGATACACCCAGCAGCCCTTCAGTCTCATCGTAATTAAGAGTTAGAAGCCATTCTGAAGTCTTCCTCTTGCATCTAATTTTAATCAGGGAGTATATATCAAGTAGTTTATTAATGTTATTATAAAGAAAACCACCAAGAAAGCAAAAGAACCTGTGTGAGAATTTAGTTGCGAACCTGCTAAAACGCCGATCTACTGGATCATGACGCCTTCGTTGGGAAGCGACAGGGGGGTTGATGTAGCTTAATAAGTTGTGTTGTTTGAGTATCACATTCAAAATAAAAAGCTGGCGCACCGTTAAAACCTTTGCCTGGGTGTACAACAGGAATGTGGGGTATCTATATGGTCGAAAGAAGGAGACTTTCAGTATTGCTCTTTGTGTCCTCTCCAGATCAATGATGGTTGATTTATGTGCACCACCCCAAGAAGTGATGCAATATGTGATCAGAGACTGCACTAGAGAAAAATATACCATCCGGCATACACTCTCATCCGCTGCATGTCTTAGAATCTTAAAGATATAAATCATTTTACGGAGCCTATTGCTAAGAGAGGTTATATGTTCTTGAAATCTGAGGTGGCAGTCAATAATTATTCCCAGATATCTAATGCTATCACAGCGTTCAAGCTGTGTGCATGAGCATATATTATTGGTTGGCCTTATACAAGAGTGTGCAACTAAACCAAAGGATTGAGACTGACAAGATAAATTTTTTATAGTAAATGCAATAAATTTGGTTTTTGCCGCATTCAAAGTTAGGACATTATTTTGTAGCCATTTTGTAACTAGATTTAGACCAAGTTGCGCATGCTCGTACACTTCTTTCCAGGTTTTAGCTTTGAACAAAAGTGCTGTGTCGTCTGCGAAGATTATCGTCTTCCCATTTTTCAGGCTAAGACGTCCCAGCTGATCTACATATATAAGAAATAGGGTAGGTCCGAGCACGCTACCCTGCGGCACACCATAGTTCACCATACACTCACCACTGACCACATCCCCCACCATAACCCTCTGGGTTCTCCCACTCAAGTAACTGTTGAATAATTTTTGTGGCAGTCCCCTTATCCCCAGGTCTTCCATCTTTTTTATTAGTTTAGGGACAGATACCGTGTCGAAAGCCTTGGCTAAGTCCAAAAATATCCCCAGTATCTTATGTCCACTATCCATGTTTGTAGCGATGTAATCAGTCAGGTCGAGAACAGCATCTGCAGTAGACTTTTTGGAACGGAATCCATATTGAGCATTGGATAATAGGTCATTCTTTTCAAGATAACTGACAAGTCTAAAATTAATGATACGTTCAAGTATCTTAGAACAAGATGATAGAATGGCTATTGGTCTATAGTTGTCGACACGACATCTGTCCCCACTTTTATAGATGGGTTTAATAATTGCTTTTTTAAATGCACTAGGAAAACAACCTGTAGCTAGAGCCAGATTACATATATGGGTAAGGGGCCGTACAAGCACTTTTATATGAGTTTTTAGGAAAATATTAGATATATTATCCCAGCCTGTTGCACAGGAATTACGTAACGAATTTATCAGACTAATTATTTTATTATGTATTTTCCTGAACGATTAATTTCCGGGAGACGATATGAAAATCTTGAACGAACCGTGATGCCACTTAAAGGTCTTATTGGATAGGTATTTAAGTAACATCTTGAATATAAGAGAAAAGTGCTTTGAGGTAATATGATGTAAAGTATATTATATTAGTAATTGCTCTTTTAGCAGCTAAATTTGGCCACAGCACCAACTGCTATCCTGCTTCTCGGCAACCATAGTTTAATATGCTGTCAGGCTAGATAAACCAAGACATGCCTCATGACACTGAACCACACATCGCCATCTAGCCTCAAACTAACCCGAAGCTTGTACTATGGGTACTAGACAACTGATAAACTTACTTTGATATTTTTTTAATGCAAATAAATACACATTATACATAGTAAACACCCAGACCAATACAACAGACATGTTTATAAACACAATTAATGTTTGTACTGTACGGGAATCGAACCCACGACCCTTGGCTCAGGAGGCAGGGGTCACTCCTAAATGAGCCATCGAGCCAGATGAAGTGATGATTTGCGCAAAATGGCCGGCAAGAGCTAGATGCCCAGGATCGAGCAATGTAGCGAGCAATTGTAGAGTCCAATGGCCAGCAGTGGAGTGCAAGGGACTGTTGATAATGATAACGATGACTACCCTCACAGTATAAGCATACTAGGGGAGCATGCTCAGTTGCACTCCTTTTCTCTGACTTCCCCTCGATGAAAAACTGACGCCTTACAAATGGCTTTCCCCCAAAGAAACGTCCTCTTCGCCTAAAACAGTCCCACGTGGCTACAAAATCCTTTTTAAATTACAAGTAGGTATCTCATTTGGTTACCAAATGGTGGGCCTATTTACAGGACAATCTATATTAAATTGTAAATCCCGGATACGGTTCCTAGTGGCTCGATAAACCTTTCTAAATTGGGTCTAATTTAGTTTGTGAATTTATAAGGCACCTATCTCATGCGCATATCTTTCCCACTAAAGTAATGAATGTACCTGCATGTCTCTACAAGCCGGCTGAGAGAACTTACAGCTAAGCCGTGCCGTTAAACTACTGTTTGCCAACCTTTTAGAGCCTTTAGTGATAAGGAACCATTTACAAATATTATTTCTTAATCATTTTTATTTTATTGGGTATGGGTTTTCGCTTGACCAAAGTCAAAGTCAAAATATTCTTTATTCGTATAGGTTTTTAAGAAAAACACTTACAAATCGTCAAAGCTAGAAGCTACCACCGGTTCGGAAAGCAGCATTCTACCGAGAAGACACCGGCACGAGTTTCTTGCCGGTCTTGTCGACCGCAAATCATTTGATGTTAAGTTATAGAGCGCTCTCACGAGGGAAACAAAGAGTCCGGCAAGGAGTTTCAGAGTTTGCTCCTAAGCACTAAGAAAGGCGAAACAGACGCGTTTTAAAATATACTTTAATAGAATGCATTGTATTTATTTGTATATATATTTTTGTTTTTCATATGTATATATATGTATCTATTTATTTGCTCCTGTCTTTAATATTTGGACTGTATAACATAGTATTCATTTAGTTTTGTTTTTTTTTTTGTTTACTTTAAAAAGCACTGCAACCAGATGTTTTTGCCTACCATGCTGTGTACACATCTTTGTGGAAGTGCAGCTTAACTGTTACCCTTCATTAACACTTATTAAGCATATCATGTATTGTTGTACTCTGTTTTGTGTACCAATAAATAAATAAATAAATAAATAAGTATTGTCATTGGGACTTGCACCATATAACGGTACCTATTCGCCATTTCGCCGTATTTCTGCTCGTCCGTATCGCAGTAGGTGGTCACAGGCCTCTCCAGTTATTCGCCACTTTGGTCAAACATCTTCAGTCAAATATCAGTCACAGGACGTTATCTCCTCGATCCGGTGACGTTTCTACCCGTCATCTGCCTGTAGTATTTAGCTACGCCTTTTATACCGCGATTACCAGAGCTTCGCTTGTTATTCAGCAGGATGCACCACGGGCAGGTGAGGGTGGCTTGGAGCGAAAAGGTGATAGGTCGTTTCCTTACATCCCCGTTTGCGTTTAATTTTTACATAAAGGTTCTATTATGTCTTTTGGGTATTAAATTTTACTCAGTTAAGTATTAGAAGGATTTAAGTTGCGTAAATCTGGCTTATTGGTTTAAACGCCAAAGAAATCTAGAATGAACATTTGGCCGGTAAAGGATTATTCGATTCGCTTAACTTCAGAAATCCTTCCAAACAATGCGTGCTTTAGTTCCTACAATATTGACTTAGCTGATTCTCTTGTGCCTTTGGCGTTTTTGCAGTTTTTAGGTTGTTTATAGACTTTGAGTAATCCTGAATCTGTCAAAAACATTTTAAAAGGTAGATAGTTATCAATGAATATAATATGTTAAGTTATATTCTATTTATATTTCATATTCTATAACTGATATGAAGAGTATGTAGTAAGTTACATTACAATTTGTCATGTATATGTGGTGTGACGAATATTATGTATCAGATGAATACAATGTAACCATAGATTTATTATTCTAAGAATGTAAAACGTTTTCGTTGTGCACTAAAGAAAACGTTTTTTTCTTTCTTTCTTCATATCTTACAAATATTTTGCTCGTAGTCATTTAAAACATTAACAAAGAAAAGCGCCCGAAGAAACTCTCACAGGCTGAAATATTATTAGATTGTGGTAAAATCACAACTAACTTGCATTTAAAGACGCGAAAATGCTTAATGCACTTTATATTCGTTTCACGCTTCTCAGTTTGCACACCAAAACTGCATTCGGGATAGCAAACAACAGAAAACAATGTCAATAAGAACTGCTTTATAATGGCATGCAAATAATGTGAGTGCGTTTGTCGTTGTTTGCACAAAGATGATATTAAAATAACCTTTATGATGTTGCTCTACGTCGCAGAAATACTTTGAGGTATTTGTTTAGGGAACAAATATGTAGATACTGCTTTGAGCTTGGGGTTACAGAATTCATGACTATATTCGTGTGTGTGCGTGAAATTAAGTGCGCAAAAGAGCAATTAGGTATTCCTTGATTTCACCTAATTTTTAGCATATTATCAAAATGACTGCGTCCTGTCTGATGTGGCAGTGTAAAATGTTTATTTTTTTACATTATTTCCCGCCTTTCGTAGAATTGAAATGTTAACGAAATCATTTTTGTTTGAATGTAGCTCATGTTAATTGATACTTTACAAATGAAATGTTTCCGATTTTTCAATTCCTATTTTATTCAGTTACGATTCGATAAAACGTTACGAAGAAACGGTTTAATTAAAGCTGCCGAAACAAATAACACATTTTCCAATAATTGGAACATGCGGAATTATTCCGCAGTAGTCTGACCAACGGCAGTAGCTGAAATTCAAACGTCAAGACTTCGTTATTTTCTCGTATCGTTACGATGCACGGGATGATACCTATTTTTGTTCGTTTTTTAACGCCCACGGATCTGCAGATTTTGTTTTAATATCCTAGTTTTCTGATACTCGTTAATTAAGGCTTGATTTCTTACTACGCGGACGTCAGCGTAGGAAACAAAATATCGATAGCAATATCTAGTTCTATGAAACACCGCGATATGACGCTGTGGCAGATGATTAACAGCTGCTTGTCGTTCCGGGGGGGCTTAGTACGGGTCGGGCCCCCACGACCCGGAACAAAGAGGGAACCCAGTGGGCCACAGTGCAGGCAGAGGTGGGCCGCTTGGCGGCACCAGCGCTAGGCGCTGCCGCGCTGGATTGATTGGCGAGGGTCGCAGAGGAAGAGGAGTGCCCTTCGGGGGATCTCGCGGTGTTCCGTTGCCATCCTGCCTATCCTCTGCGACTCAACGGCCATAGGGCCGTGTGTGAATGTCGTGCTGTGGTCCTTGTGTGGTGGCCGTGAGGCCAAGTAGGTGGGTGGCCGCGACGTGCTTCGCGTGTCCCTCTAATTTAGTAGAGGGCACAGTGCGAGAACGGCCGCGGCCGTCGAAGGCAGCAGCGGAATGAACATCTTTTTTAAAAAAAAAAGATGATTGACAGCGTTGCTTATTGCTACATTCGACTGATGTCAAAGTAAGAAGAAATGAAGCCTTATACTCGTATATTTTTTTGTACATATTGATAATAATTTTCAAACTTTTATCTTTTGTAGCGCAATTACGTTCGTGATTGTTCTAACGGCGCCCTAACCAACTGATATGGAAATTATTTTCATCAGCCTATTGAAGCCCACTGTTGGTTATAGACCTCTTCTGTCTATTGTCTGTGGTATCCAGCCATGCCTTCAATTGTGAAGGTTATACTGCCACCAGTCGGTTGCCAGCGCCTGATTGGTTATTCTACATATATTTACGATACCCAGCCCTACGACTATACGTCTTAGGATCGAGAGATATTCTCGCTAATTCCAATGCCACTAATGTTTATTTACGAGTACATGTCTGTTTGTATTGGTCTGGGTATTTACTATGTACAATATGTATTTATTTACAAAAAAAAGTATCTAAGTAAGTTTATCAGTTGTCCCATAGTACAAGCTTTGGCTTAGTTTGGGGCTAGATGGCGCTGTGTGGCCCAGCGTGGCATGTCTTAGGTTATTTATTATTATTGATTACTTTTCTTTCCTCCTCTCTTTCGTTCTCAAGTCTGCCAAGGAATTCAGCAACGGAATGTATACCTGAACTCTTGATGTGTATTCATTGTTCAAATGTGACCCTACAGGGAGGTGAACTTGCTCCTTTCACCTCCCTGTAAGGTCAAATTTGAGCGTGGTGTCAATGACCCTTGAAATGCGTAACTCTAATACTCCGCAATAAATTAGCCTCGTTATAAATGGGTTTAAATTCAAACATTAATTACCGCATTATTTTGGATCACCTTAAGACCCGGGTGTTGCAAACTTTGTCAACATGATTTATTCAATTTGACAGGTTAATGCTGAAATCAATGTAAACTTCGCTAAGGTAAGTTCATAAAACATAGGGAACCAGGTAATATTTAGTAGTTCTGTGCGGCAAACATTCGTGTTATAAACATTTCTGCTTCTTCTGTGTCTGGGTGTTTGTCATCATCATCATCAGCATTATCGCAGTTCACAGCTGGACATAGGCCTCTCCAGTTTCTCGCCACTTTGCTACGCTGTACAGGCAGGTTGGCGATCGCAGGACATAGCTCCTCACTCCGGTAACGCTGCTGCCCGTCATCAGCCCGATGTGAACGTAAACCCGCACCTCATTGTCACTTCGTTTCTAAAGTGTTGTCCGTGCAGGGTCCGGTTTTAAAATAGGACCACCCCATCTCATCCCGTGGGTGTCGCAAAGGACGACTAGGAGACGGATATCAGGAAATGGGCAGCAGCGGTTACCTGGGTACAAATAAAACCTACTGCGGTCGCCAACCCGCCTGACTAACGAAAGCAACTCCCCCCTAAATAACAAATCATGTTGGGGGAGGCACATTTCCAGCAGTAGACTTATTTTGAACTTCTTAGTCTTGGAGGTCTTTTGAACTAGAAATTATATCCTTTTTACCGGACTTCGAAAAAGGAGGAGGTTCTCTTGTCTTTAGTGCAAACTTTTCACAATGACTAAGTTTTATTGAATTCATTTAATGTGCATAATAAAAGACTTAAATTTTGTTCTTCCTCAGGTTTACAAACGAAGTGTAGTAGGTTTCTTTAATATAACTGTAAAAATCCTTCTACATATATTTTTATAAAAACTCTACGTTAATCATTATATTATTAATGGACGAGTGAGTTCGCTTAGTAACCAGAGAGCCACTTGAATACTGGAAGAGTGCCCAAGGCCTAGAGAGTTCTACAAACAGGCGCCAGGTTTTAAACAACCGTAATTGACTCTGAGCGCAGTATTTACGTATTAAATGAATATTTTACGCGGGAAATAGTATTAAAAATTACTGACTGTACATCTATAATTATGTATAATATTATTATTTTACCACTTTGGAAGAGTCTCTCGCGCAAACTATTCAGTTTAGAAAAAATGATGTTAGAAACCTCAACATCATTTTAAAATACCTATTTATAGATACCCTACACGTATAGGTTTGATGAAAAAAAAATTGAGTTTCAGTTCTATGTATGGGGAACCTCAAAAATTTTGGATTTTTTTCTGATTTCTATTTAAAATCTGAATGCGGTTTACTGAATACATCTACGAACCAAATTTCAATAATGTAGCTCTTATAGTTACGGAATAAACTGGCTGTGAAATACGGACGGACAGACACAGACAGAGAGACAGACATGACGAATCTATAAGGGTCCCGTTTTTGCCATTTAGCTACGGAACCCTAAAAATGAATCGCTAAATGTGTCGGTAAGCGCATAACTCAATAACGCCAGGACCAATTTAGCCAAAACTTTTCTTAAAATGTTCGTTGAAGTTCAAGGATGGTTTTTACGGCGAGAAAAATTCAAATAATTACGTCATGCTTCCCAGCGGAACCACTTTTGATTTTACCAGTTATAAGTTACTCAATAAAATGTCTGAGAATTTTTATTTACAGATAAGTTACATATTATAAATAAAACATAAATAAATAAAACCTAAACTAAACTAATATGTACAAACACTAAAAATCTCCTAAAACGGGCCCCTGTGGTAGTGACCCCAGGACGCTGGCTGCGTTACCTCGCTGAATTGCTAGCGAGATGCGCTGAGCGAGGTACGAGCCAGCTCTGGGGTCGCCCGAAGCCTGGACCAGTCTAGACGAAATCTCTTTTACAAGAGATTTGGCCTCCGGACCCCACGGTCCCAATGTCTCAACTGCAAACGCCGCAAATTCATTGTCTCTCAGGAGAGATGAATATTTTCGGCGCTTGAGCAGTTGAGCTTGTTCGGCAGCCGAGCCGGCCCTCGCCGCAGTGCCCTGGATGTGTGACGCAGCCAATGTGTCCACACATGTCGCATCCCAAATAAGGATGCGACCGAGTTTCCAGGGCACTAGCGTGGCGCCATCAGGTCTCTTGCCATCGTCCCTGAAAAGGCCACGAGGTTCTAACGTGGCCGGAATAGAGGCAGTGGCAAGAGAACGGCGCAAGATGTCGTTGAGGGCGCTGTGGCGATAGCCACGACCCGAACTCTGGGGACAGGAGAGTCCGTGGCGTCCGAACTGGTCCACGCTTCGGCCACAGTGACAAGTGTGGGCTAGGCAAATTTTTGAGCCCAGACGGAGGGAGCAAGCTACGCGGAGGGTATTGGCATCAAGCAGTGTGGCGATGTTGCGAGAAGGCAGGGCTGGAAGCCAATACCCTGACTCCCTTTCGAATGCCGCGAGGAGCCGGGCGCGTTCCGTGTTGTCAGCGCTGTCCACTAAGAGCTGAGACTGTGCCGATTTGATACCCGGGAGGTCCCAGAGCTTTTGGCTATGCTTTTCGGAAGGGGCATCCGCCAATGGGTGTGCAGCACTCCACGCCTGCCTCGCCTCCGCCAGGTGCGCCACCTCAATGCCAGAAGAAGAATCTTGAATGGTACTGACAAGAGGTAGCGAACCAAAGCAAGAGAACAAGAAAGCGGGGAGAGTCACGCAGGAAATTGACCGGATGCCCAGGCCACCGAATTTGACAGGGAGGACCGCCTGGGACCAAGAACGACCGTCGAAATTACAATTTAGAATTTTGCCTACAATGGATTTTAACGAATGGTCTAAAGAAGAAGTGTGAGAGGGAAATTTCCAAACAGGTGAACAGCGCATAGTGTAGGTTTATTTAGGTGTGTAGAGGCATGAACGAAATGTCTATAAAATGTCTATATAATTCTAGACCGATTTTAAAAAAATCTATGTTTGAGGTTTCGCCGCATTTTGTTATTGGAAGTGGTTGCGCTGCAGAGCATCCTTCCAGCGCAATCACCACGATATATACATTACTAGCTGCTGCCCGCGGCTTTGCCTGCGTGAACATTGGTTTATCATCATCAGCCTATTGCAGTCCACTGCTGGACAAAGGCCCTGGAGGATATATACCCATAATCGTTACGCTGGGCAGGCGGGTTGGCGATCGCAGGGCGTAGAATCTCGCTCCGGAGACTCTGCTGCCCTTTATCGGTCCGTGGTATTTAGCTACGTCTTCAATTGTGATGGTTATACCGCCACCCATCGGTTGCCAGCACCTTGTTTATTATTCGGCAGGATGCACCACGGGCAGGTGAGGTTGGCTTTGAGCGAAAAGATGATAGGTCGCTCCCTTTCGCATCCCTAAATGTACTACCAAATGGAGTATTAATTTCTCTCATTATAATGTACGTGTTTTTGTGTTTTATTTTATCACACGCGCTTATGAATTAATGCTCAAAACATGATTAATTGAGGTGAATGAATATTCGAGTTGATGGCTAAGAAATCTGATGATTGTTCCTGGTTGGATTAGAAGCGATGACTCTTTTGTTCAGAAGCCATCTGGTCTAGGTAAAGGTTCCTTTAACTGTAAGTTCAGATGATGATTTTATCTAGCTACTCTCTAAAACCCAATATTCGAGCTATCTAAAAAGTTTGTTTTCTATATTGATCCTACCTGGAATCGAAAATTACACAATGTGGTCATCAGTCATCAAATTGTTAAATTTTCTTTACGTAGTTTTGCTTGCATCCATTTTTACGGTATCAAAAATGTTGCTTACCTACCTACCTAGTTACAATGCTTTTCCATTATCTAAACGGAGCAACAGATAATGCACTTGTGTATGGACACAAACTTGTAAACCTTAATATCTCTTACGCACTTGGCTAGTCTCCTCGAAGAATGGCCACTGTGACCGAAATTCGGTTAGGACGCAAGGGGTAAGAATGTAAAGGGGGCGCCAGTGCGTCGATGTGTGCAGTGATCTTTCTCTTTATGTATGTATATACTGTTACGATATTATAGATATTTAGCAGTCTGAGTTAGGCTAAGCGTATGCTGAAACGCAGGCGAAGCCGGTTCACGCAGCGCAGGGCAGGACATCGAATTACGCGACTGATTTGTGTAGCTTGCATTGCAGCGTGAGAAGAGGACCTATTTTCATACACCAGGGCCCTGTGTACATACACCTTGGTTATGTGAAGCTCACTCCTATCTTGCGGCAAATACCTACTAAACACGACGGTGCCGGAGCGCTCTGCCAAGGGAGCATAAAGACCCTTTTTGTCGCATCTTACGACAGGCGCATATACCTCGTTAGTATTCTAAACCCCATATCGCAGGGGCCCAGCTATGTTCATCCTAACTGCCTTGCCCTTTTTGTTTTTATGTCGAGGAAAATGCATTTAAGCATCCCCGTCACCCGGGGAGTGACTCGCCCTGCCTCAGGATGAAAGGAAGGGAGGCAAGAAATACCCACTAAAAATCCCGGCCTCTCCGTCGCGCGCCTATGAGGATGGTGTCACGAGACCCGGAGTTACCAGAACTGCCGAAACACCACCAGCGCTGCCCGCTTACGCAGGCCTACAGCGAGAGAGCAGGGGCAACGAGAGCGGCCCGAATCGTTAGCCCACTCCCGTCACTGTTTTACTGTGACGGGAGTGGGCTAACGATTCGCTGTGCTACGTCGCCTGTATCTCAGCACACGCTTCGCTTTACTTTCCCATCTATATCTATACTTATAATAAATCTGTAGAGAAGTCAATTCTGTACATGAAATATATTTTCAAAATAACTATCAGGGGGTGATTAGGGATCGATACTGATGCCAAAAATGCAATCAGTAAAATTTTTGTCTGTCTGTCTGTATGTTCGCTATAGAAAAAAAATGAACTAATGAACGGATTTTGACGAAACTTGGTACGATTCTTCGTACTCCTGGGCAGGTTATAGTATACTTTTCATCCCGCTATAATAAATAGGAGCAGAGCAGTGACGGAAAGCGTTAGGAAAACGGGAGAAATTTTTATCTGCATGTTTGATCGCGCATCACGCGAAAACTAATGCATGGAACTAAATGCGGTTTTCACCAATGTATTGCTAGAGGTCTAATTTAAAATTTAGGTACCATTTTATGGAAGTCCGTTATTTTTTAAACCCGTTATCCACGCGCGCGACGCCGCCGGAACAGCTAGTTTGTAATATTACAATAGATGAATGGATAAATAAATTTCCTATGGGATTTCACATACTACCTATTCATACAATGCAAACTTGTATTTTCTAGAAGATGTCTGTCATTCATTGTTAGAGTTTTATTAAGTGAGCGAATACATACCCGCTAGCAAAATGTTTTCAACTTTCAGTAGTTTCCAACAATTCATATAAATATGTAAATATAAGTTACCTGATCCGTAGTTATAAATTTGATGTTATTACACGTAGAATAGAATTATAGAAGGTCAGCTGTGTTTTGTTGTTATAAAAAAAGAGTAATTTATTAGCTTTGTAGACAGAATATGGATATATAAGCAGCTTATATAGTAAGCTAGAAAAATATGAGAATGAAATGCTTGGGTGAACTTATTGTTGAACTAAGGAGATTAAAGTCACCTGATAACTTGTGTTTTTGTTCAATGTTTTTTTTTTGGTTGCTTGTCCATTGCCTCTGTGCTGTGCGTAGTGAGCGCTGCCTCCGGCACAGTGGTCGCGGGTTCAATTCCGACACAGTACAAACATTTGTGTGCATTAACATGTCTGTTTGTATTGGCCTGGGTATTTGGTATGGTGTAATACGTATTTATTTACAAAAAAAATGGGTCTTAGTAAATTTATCAGTTGTCTAGTACCCATTGTACAAGCATCGGCTTAGTTTGGGACTAGATGGCGCTGTGCGACTAAGCGTGGCATGTCTTGGGTTATCTATACTAATATTATAAAGCTGAAGAGTTTGTTTGTTTGTATGCATGTTTGTTTGTTCGTTTGTTTGAACGCGCTAATCTCAGGAACTACTGGTCCGAATTGAAAAATTCTTTTTGTGTTGAATAGACCATTTATCGAGGAAGGCTTTAGGCTATAGAACATCACGCTGCAACTATTAGGAGCGAAGATATAATGGAAAATATATGCTCGCGCGCAAGGTGAGCGCGGAGTGTTAGTCAACGCGGGGGGCGGGGGGATACGATCCGCGACCGCGATGCCCCGCGCTGCCCCGCACCGCCCCCTCTCAGCCGCCTGGAGCACTAGGACGCCGGGAAGCGGAGTCGACGACGGAACTCGGACGCAGACGCAGCTGCCACGCGCTCCGAATATAATCCCCCCACAATTATCAAAGTTTCAATGTAAAAACAAAGGGGAAAACTATTCCACGCGGACGAAGTCGCGGGCACTGCTAGTAAAAGATAAATAGAATATACAAATGTAAACAAATTTATTTTCTGTTAACGCCATTCCCTCATTTTTCTCACGAAATAGAATTTTCCATAATATCTCAATCACACAGGTGCATCTTCAAATTTGGGTAATTTAGTTTATTCAAATTGGCTGCAGATAGCTTGCTAACGATAGATGTCTGTAATTTGAAGAATATATTAAATTTATCTCGTCCCTCCAACGCAAAATCATTTAAATCTTCAATTTGGACCAAAGTAATCGGTTTGCCATTTTTCACGTTTGGTTTGAAAGTGGTCTGTGAGAAAGATAAATAAAAAAACCGGCCAAGTGCGAGTCGGACTCGCGCACGAAGGGTTTCGTACCAATATCGGGTAAAAATAGACCAAAAATTGCAAATTGTTTTTTTGTATGGGAGCCTCCCTTAAATAATTATTTTATTTTGTTTTTATAATGTGAATTTATGATGTTAAATATTTTATGTCATAGCGGCAACAGAAAAACATAATCTAAAAAAAATCAACTCTCTAGCTATCACGGTTCTTGAGATACAGCCTGGTGACAGACGAAGGGAAGACCGACAACAAGTCTTAGTAATACCCTAATAATAGTGGTCGCGTTTTTACCCTTGGGTACTAAACCCTAAAAAAGGCAGGTATGACATTAGTAGATCTCATCTTGTACAAATGTAGATAGTAGATACATTTCTACAAGAAAATTCACTATCAACGTCAAAACTTTTTTCTACCAACACTTCGACTCTACATTCATAGTGCAATCGAATAAGCGTTGAAACTCTTGTCGGAGTCCGTAATCTCTATAGATATTATAATCTTCGGATTTCCAAAGCGAGAGTGAATCTGTTTTCGTTAGGTGGGCGTAATAATCTAATGTCACATAACATAAGGGGAGGGGTCAAGCGCTACTTACAAGCTGCAAGTTAAATTATAATCTTAGAACAATACTTACTTGTGCCGTAGGTACCATTAAATAGTGGAACTCTTTGCCAGTAGGTACACATGTGTTTCCGCTTTCTTACAGTATGGGATCCTTTGAACGAAGCGTGAAGAAGCATCTTGCAGGCCAGCATGGATGTGATGAGTGACTAGAAACCGTGGTTTCCAGCCCGTTGTCAGAGCGGCTTGGGCTTCCTTTCCTTCTTTCCATCAGGCGATGGGAAGCCACTATGCAATATTAAAAAAAATAAGGCAAAATCTATATTTATAATAATTAATCTATATCTATCTTCTTCTATACTTATAATAAATCTGTAGAGAGGTCAATTCTGTACATTAAATATTTTTTTCAAAATAACTATCAGGGGATGATTAGTGATCGATACTGATGCCAAAAATGCAATCAGTAAAATTTTTGTCTGTCTGTCCGTCTGTCTGTCTGTCTTTCTGTCTGTATGTATGTTCGTTATAGAAACAAAAACTACTTAACGGATTTTAACGAAACTTGGTACAATTATTCTTCATACTCCTGGGCAGGTTATAGTATACTTTTCATCACGCTATGATCAAAAGGAGCAGATCAGTGGAGGGAAATGTTGGGTAAACGGAAGAAATTTTTATCTGTATGCTTGAACGCGCATCACGCAAAAGCTACTGCGTGGGATTGAATGCCGTTTTCACCAATATATTGCTAGAGGTCTAACTTAAAATAGAGGCACTATTTTATGGAAGTCCGTTATTTTTGAAACACGATATACACGCGTGCGACGCCGCTGGCACAGCTAGTACATAATAATATCACTAGAAAGACGGAAGCAGTCATTTGACTGCAATTTGAATTTAAATTTTGAATAACTCAAAAACTATTTAACTCAATGTATTGAGACTTTGTGACTTTTATTAATATTACTAGCTAAATGAAACTATGTATGAAAATAACTCTCGTCTCTTTTGTTTATTATTTAAAATCGTGATATACCGACAAAGACGGCGGCAGTCATTTGACGGTTGATATCGGATAAGTGTTTATTTGTAATAAAAGAAGGTAGAGTACAAAATAATGAGCGCTTTACTCATTGTTTGGAGAGCTCAGCACGTTACATGACAATGTTGAAATAGATTCTAATCATCCAGAAACTGTGACTCTTTACAATGCTACCAAGTACGGCGTGGATGTGGTTGACCAGATGGCAAAAAAATATAGTGTCAAAGGGGCATCTCGAAGGTGGCCTGTACGGGTATTTTTCATTATTTTGGACCTAGCAAGGATAAATTCCTTCATTTTGTATAAGAAAATGTCAGGCACCAACATAAAACGAAGGAATTTCATACTAAGTTCAGCAAGTGAACTTAGCGGCAAAGTAGAAATTGAACCGAGACCCTCTGAAACCGAACTGTCGCCCGAAGAGTCCACACCTTCTACTTCTCGATCTTCTCTTCAAAATCCGGAAAGTCGGAAAAGGCGAGAATGCTATAAACAGAAGTGCAAAAATAAAACTAATAAAGTATGCGGCTCTTGCAAAAAGCCACTTTGCGGCTCTTGTAACGTAAATAAAATGTTAAAATGTACAAATTGTATGTAAATTAAATAAATAATTATATATTATACCCTGTTTTATTACTATAGCTACCAAATTTAGCACATAAATAAAAAAAATATATGAAATAAATTGGGGCAGTCATTTGACCGGTCGCCGTCTTTGTAGGTAGGTAGATTATCCCGTCTTTCTAGTGTTAAAGAACCCAAGACATGCCACGCTGGGCCTCACATCGCCACCTAGCCCCAAACTAAGCCGAAGCTTGTACTATGGGTACTACACAACTGATAAAAACAACTGATAAACTTATTTAGATACATTTTTTTTTGTAAATAAATACATTTATACATAGAAAACACACAGACCAATACAAACAGACATGTTCATGCACACAAATGGTTGTACTGTGCGAGGATCGAACCTACAACCCTTGGCTCAGAAGGCGGAGGTCACTGCTAAATAAACATCAGGCCAGCCTAAAACCTTTTCAAGATATTTTCAAGATATTACAAAAATCACAAATTTGTTCCGATTACATTTTTCCAGAAATTCTAAAGGTTAATTTAACTTAGGTACCCTTTTAAGGCTGCTAGTAAAACTCAAATAAAATCATTTATTTATTCTATGCTATCTGTGTGTTTGTCCTGTAAAGTATAGCGTCAGTGGCTTTAGTAGTTAAGACAGGCATCCTTGCGATAACATGCGACGACAAAATCAATCATTGTAATATGTATATTATAAAGCGTAAACCACAACTTTACCATAGTGCACAAGGAATATAACTTTTCTTAAAAAAATTTATAGTTATAAAATGTTTATAAAACCAAACCAAACCACTGGCAAAAACAAGAGAAATCTTCCTTTTCATCAGTCAATTTAAAATCTTATTAGGTTTGACATAGAAGACGCTTACCTCGTAAGGCTTAGGTAATGAATTTGAAGAGTGGTTTTACTGTAAATAATAAATTGGGTACTCACTTATTATACTCTTTTATTGCCGGGCTGGGCTTCCATTTTGCCGAAAACGGTAAATCCCTCCTTTTTCTCTACGCAACCAACTTTTACACCAAGGACCTTTGATGATTTGATAAACGGAAAAATGTCAATGAATTTATGTCATTACGGATCGCTTGTAGGCGAATATTATTTGATTTTATGATTCCTTGGGGAGTAGTTGAATGACACATTTTGTGCCCGTGATGAGGTGTTTCCACAGACAAGACTCGATGATAGAACAGCTGAACAAACAAGGACTCTAAGTATACAGGTCGACATGTACTTTTTTATACCACTAAGGTGGGAAAACAAGCCTACGGCCCGCCTGATGTTAAGCGGTTACCGCAGCCTATGGACGCCTGCATCATCATCATCATCATCAGCCTATTGCAGTCCACTGTTGGACATGGGCCTCTCTAGGTGCTCGCCACTTAGGGTAAACATCTGAAGGGTATACCCATAATCGCCACGCTGGGCAGGCGGGTTGGCGATCGCAGGACGTAGCTTCTCGCTCCGGTGACGCTGCTGCCCGTCATCGGTATGTGGTATTCATTTAGCTAAGCCTTTAATTGTGATGGTTATACCGCCACCAGTCGGTTGCCAGCGCCTCGTTTGTTATTCGTCAGGATGCACCACGGGCAGGTGAGGTTGGCTTGGAGCGAAAAGATGATAGATCGCTCCCTTACATCCCACGACGCCTGCAACAAGGGGTAATCACACGCGCGTTCCCCCGATGCTGCCAATGCGGGTGGCATAGACTCATCTCACGAGCTCCGGAACCCTATACACCGGCAGAAACACAACGCGGAGGTCATTTAACAGCGGTATTTTATAACGTGGCAAGCGGTTCAATTCGAGCAAAGATACGCTATGCTCTACCTTTCCTAAAAACTAAGTATCTATGTGACTAATTATGTAATGGAATCTAAGGTAATTAATTTCACCATCTTCCAACGATCGTAGCGTCATGAAAATTGCCAGCTTTAAGCAGTTATGTTGACTGTAAATGATAGAGCTGGAAGATTTGCACTTAAAATTTGTGGTGGAACGCATCAAAGCTGTGTTTGAATTTGTAAGAAGTCTTGTGGTGATGAGATCTCAAGGTCTGGTGATGATGTCATCATATTTCATGTACAGAATTGACTTCTCTACAAATCTTAACTAATATTGTAAAGCTGAAGAGTTTGTTTGTTTGTTTGTTTTAACGCGCTAATCTCAGGAACTACTGGTCCGAATTGAAAAATTCTTTTTGTGTTGAATAGACCATTTATCGAGGAAGGCTTTAGGCTATATAACATAGGGGCGAAGAAATAATGGAAAATGTAAAAAAAAACGGGGAAAGAATAACTATTCCATGCGGACGAAGTCGCGAGCACAGCTAGTTTATTATAAGTATAGATACCTAACTAAGTACAAAAAATCTTTTTAAAACATATTTTCGATAAATCTTGTTCCATGATTTCCCCTATATTGTTGCTTCCACAAACGCCGCTGATATCCAACGGGAAGTACGCCGGGTGTCATACAGAGGAAGAATGGAGCCAAATTGGTACCGTCCGCATAGAAAGAGCATCTTTCAACCACATTTTTTTCATTAGGCTGATTGTGACACGAGTGACAATCAAAATTAAGACGTCATAGCTTAGGTACGTCCTTACAAACATGAATGTAGGTTATATGATGATGATGATCATACCGTATCATGAGGTGATGATCGACCCCGTACCAATGATCATGAGATCATGCCGTATATCGTTACACCTATCATTTAGAGAAGACCTATCCAGCAATGGACGTCTTCAGGCTGATGATGAAGAACCCACTAGTGCACTTTTAAAAGTACCTATGTAGGTTACAGCGTACAATTACCTATTTTAATGTACCTATTTCAATGTGAAAATTCGATATAGGGTTTTTGGAGTGCTATAAAGTAGGTAAAGGGTACTCTAGAAACTAACAATTTGAATAACTAGTGGGTTGTTTATAAATTGTTCTGTTGCTCAGGAGTTTTTTGGTTCATGAATATGAAGTTCCCCTACCTAAAAACGTTTTCTGTACAGAATTTGCCTCTTATATTAAGTTACAATAATAATCCTAACGCTATAGACATTCATCATCAGCTTTGTTCGTTGCTGCAGAGCAGAAACATTGGCTTTTATTACCCTTTTATCAGGGGACAGAAACCCATCATGTTATGTTACTAAAATAATAAATAAAAAAACAAACCTGTACTCTTGAGATGTTGACCGTACTTCTGTATTTCAATAAATTTATTTATCACGTAGGCGACGCAAGATTGCGTTATGTTATGAAGAATGCCGCGTTTCGCCTTGTAATGGGAGTTTCATTCCGTCGCACGATCTCGCCACCTAATATACTTTTTATTTGCTTTTAAAGATCCTTGCTAAAATGAAAGAACGGGAGCCAAGGAATTAACTTCGTTGTTGAAGCGTTGCTTCTTGAGAGTATTTGGCAAACCAAATTAAAGTCGTAATATCTTGACTTACAGACACAATAGATCCACCACCAGCATACGGATCCCCGTCTTCATCTGACAAATATTTTTTTTACACTTTAATTGTATTCCGCGTACATAGCTAGTCTTCTTGCAGATTAGCTGCTGAGGTCATAAGTCGGTCAGGATAGTATTACTTTATTACTAGAAAAAAAATCCACAACACAAAAGGCCACATCGCTCGCGAACCGATGATAGATAAGTAGTACTCGTGTGGTTATCACGAGAGGGAAGACACAGCTGGGGACGAGATGATATGACGACCTGTTTGAGACAGCTACCCGCTATCTGCTATCTTTGGACCCAGACTGATCATTTGTAGGTGGCCTAATGTTCAACAGCAGACGTTTGCAGGCTCATGATAATGATGATTATAATGGATAGAAAAATTCATCATCATCATCAGCCTATCGCAGTCCACTGCTGGATACAGGCCTTTCCAGTTGTTTGCCACTTTGGGCAAACACCTGGAGGACTTACACATAATCGCCACGCTGGGTAGGCGGGTTGGCGATCGCAGGGCGTACCTCTTCGCTCCGGTGACGCTGCTGCCCGTCATCAGCATGTGGTATATAGCTACGCTTTCAATCGTGATAGTTATACCGCCACCAGTCGGTTGCCTGAGTCTCGTCTATTATTCAGCAGGATGCACCACGGGCAGGTGGGGATGACTTGGAGCAAAAAGATGATGGATCGCTCCCTTACATCCTAGATAGAAAAAAATAATAGTACGGAACATTTATTATGAACAGAAGTTTTACCATTTCCCTTTTCAGGCGGAACGCTTCAGCAAAGTTCTCTCAGTGCAGCAGAGATTTAGGTATTTTTATATAGGGGCCGGTTCAGTGAGGTGGGGGATTAAATAGCACTTAGTTTGATAGTTTTTTGTTGTACATACTTAATCGCTTTAGCCGTGAGATGAAAGCAGTTTTGTACGGTACGGTATTTTTCAACGCTGCCGTATCGGAGTAATAGTGTTACGAGGATTGAAACCTTACTTTCAATAGAGGAGAGTGCTTAATTCTTTCACTTTTCTTGGTACGGAAATTGAGAGTTATATTGAAAAGATACGAGTATTAACGGTGATAATAAAAAGATCGAAGAAAGAGCATTGTATTATAGGTCTCTTTAAATGAAATTCCATTTATTTTTATTATTATTTAATTTAATTATTATATTAATGATTATGCAATCTCAAGGGAGTTGACTTACCTCTCTAATTATAATAATATTATGTTTAAGGTGAAAATAGGAGTAGTGAGATCCTATTAGGTTGTTGGTTCGAACCTTTGGTTTCTTCTTAAAGCCCATATTATTTTTTCATATTACTGGTATTTCTAGATCCATGTATGTTTTATAGACTGGCCCAGAGGGTCATTTGACAGTGACTTTTGCTTTCTGAACCAAGCGTCGTGGGTTCGATTCCCATCCATTATATATGTATTAGCATTTAAGTATGTTTTTGTGGTACCTTCGTCGTTTTGATACCCATAACATAAGTGCTCAAGATACTTTCTTTGAGATCGGAGCAATGTGCGTGATGTTATTTGACTTTTATTTATTAAAAAGTCCTTGAAACACAGAACTACAGGATTACTTGAAACAAAACAAAGAAAAAGAACTCGAAAATGCGGTGTCTGGCGAGGAAACATTAACACAGTTTTTAATGCTGTTGCAATGTGCTACGAAATTAAAATGGCTTACAAGGCTTATTGGAGCTTAATTGTATTGTGCGAAAATTTACGTCATTTTCTTTTAATGTAGGTTAATGTTTTGGTCTAATATCTGTTTACTTCAGGGTTTCTTTGGCGGATAGAATCATAAGTCGCAGAATGTCCAAGTTGTAAAATCGTAATCCCTTCCCCTGTCCATCAGAAAATCCCAATCACTTCCTGCTTTTAAGTCCCGTCTTTGTGCAATAAAGAATATCTATATATTTAATCGTAATCCGCGTATCGGCAAACGTAATGTAGGACGCCCTCAGGCCAGGTAGATTGACGATTTGCGCAAGACGGCTGGCAAGTGCTGGATGCGAGAAGCCCCGGATCGATCATAGTGGCGAATATTGGGAGAGGCCTATGTCCAGCAGTGGACTGATACGGGCTGATGATTATGATGATGAACAAGATCATTGACTGATTGAGCGAAAAGTACCAGAAGCGCATAGATGCGTGAGAAGTCGAAGACCAAATCTTTGTTTTTAAGAAAAATCTTAATTAATAAGATACCTACTACAGGTATCTTATTAATTAAGTAAGTTAACGCAACCTATAGAATTCCAACATACGAGTATCTATGCGCTTCTAGTATTTTTATAATCTATCTCCTATACTTATAATAAATCTGTAGAGAAGTCAATTCTGTACATGGAATATATTTTCAAAATAACTATCAGGGGGTGATTAGTGATCGATACTGATGCCAAAAATGCAATCAGTAAAATTTTTGTCTGTCTGTCTGTATGTTCGTTATAGAAAAAAAACTACGGGACGGATTTATTACGAAACTTGGTACGATTATTCTTCATATACCTGGGCAGGTTATAGTATACTTTACATCACGCTACAATCAATAGGAGCAGAGCAGTGACGCGAAGTGTTGGGAAAACGGGAGAAATTTTTATCTGCATGTTTGATCGCGCATCACGCGAAAACTACTGCATGGAATTGAATGCGGTTTTCACCAATGTATTGCTAGAGGGCTAACTTAAAATTTAGGTACCATTTTATGGAAGTCCGTTATTTTTGAAACCCGATATCCACGCGTGCGACGCCGCCGGCACAGCTAGTAATAAAAAAAATAATAAACAAACCAAGACATGCCACGCTGGGCCACACATCGCTATCTAGCCCCAAACTAAGCCGAAGTTTGTGCTATGACATGTGCTAGACAACTGATAAACATATTTCGATACATTTTTTTTTATAAATAAATACATTATTATACATAGGTAAACACCCAGACCAATACAAACAGACATGTTTTCACTTAGTCACTGCTCATGTTACGATGCAAAAAAGACATTTTGGAACTTGGACATTCTGCGACTTAACGGAATTCGTAACTTTGTCATCCGCCAAAGAACTAATTTGACCGACATAACGCGCCGAATTTGTACATTGATGTAGAAATGGGCAGGTTATGTCTCCAGGTGCTCCCTTGGAAGATGAAGTAGAAGAGTATTGAAACGGACACCTTATTTTGGTAAACGAAGCGTGGGATGCCCATCAATATGTTGAGACGACGACTTGAGAAAGATGGCTGATCGAGGATGGATACAAATTGCCCAGGATCGGGGTGGTTAGTGGAGGCCTACATTTACCAGAGGGCAGCAATGGGCTGATTGATTGGTTGATTAATCTCTTTAGTAATTCTTTGAGATTTTAATTGGAATAAAAAAAATATTCATTGTTTATTTAGGTACAAAAAATTATGTCTCTAAATGTCTCTAGACCATCACATTTGTTGAGGATATCCTATAACAGGTGGATAAGTTTCGTTATCTCGGAAACACTGTAACATCCATTCTTTGCGTTACCAGAAACCTACAAATACTATACACCAGGACTTTGTTTATTTTTAACCGACTTCAAAAAAGGAGGAGGTTCTCATTATTTTTCTAAATTATAACGATTTATACAGCCAATGATTTATTATATAGCCAATGCGGTCTTATCATGATCACTGGACTGCGGGAGAGCAGAAGGCTCTAACCCCAAAACTGTATAAAGTTGGCAATACTGAGTCGAATGAAAAACGTTTAATGCTACAAAATCTTTATTGCGTTTATGGATTTTCTTTTTATTGTAATACTAGCTGCTGCCCGCGGCTTTGCCTGCGTGAACATCTGTTTGTCATGAAGAGCTTACAAAGTAATGAAGATATAGGTATTCGACTTGAGTGCTGAGAAATCTGAACATAGGTTGACACAGGACAAACACAATGTAGGTACATCATGTTGGCCTCTGGTTGGCCATTGGAAGCCGCGGCCCATTGTTCAGAAATCACCTGGTCTTAAGCTATGGTTCCCTTAACTGTAAGTTCCGGTGATGACTTATCCAGAGCGACGTCTTCCTGAATTATTCGAGTTATCTAAAAAAGTTCGTTTTCTACATTGAATCCTACCGGGAACCGATATAATGCGCCACTGGGGTTAGCAGTCATCAGATTGTTATGTCGCGTCCGCACTTTTTTTGAGTCAATTAGTCTTTTTAGGTATCAAAAATGGTGCTTACCTACGTACCTAGTTACTACTATGAATTCTCATTATTTCAAACAGAGCAACTGCACGTAATGCACTTGTGTATGGGCATAAACATGTACACTTCAATATCTCGTGCATACTTGCCCGGTCTGCTTGGAGAATGCTCATTGTGGCCGATTTTCGGCCAGGAGAGGGCTGGCGTCGGCGCGATACGTTTAAAATTGATTAATATAGAAATCATCATCATCATCAGCCTATTACAGTCCACTGCTGGACACAGGCCTCTTCAGTTGCTCGCCACCTAGGGCAAACATCTGGAGGATATTATGGGTATAAGCGCCACCTGGGCAGGCGGGTTGGCGATCGCAGGGTGTAGCTTCTCGCTCCGGTCACGCTGCTGCCCGTCATAGGCCTTATGATATCTAGCTACGCCTTCCATCGTTATGGTTTTACCACAACCAGTCGGTTTGCCAGAGCCTCGTTTGTTGGTCGGCAGGATGCACCGCGGCCAGGTGAGGCAGGCTTGGAGTGAAAAGGTGATAGGTCACTCCCATACAATATAGAAATACGGATACTTATTTTGTACTTTTTGGAAAATAAGTGCGTTTAATAATCTTATATCTATACAACTAAAACAGAATCTGGATATCCTGTGTATGAACATATTTTGAGAAGCCACGCTAAAAATACTAAGTAGGTATCTTTTATTTGGAATTTTTTTATGTCATACTGAGCATCCCTAAGAATATAATGTGAAAATTATTTACCGATAAAATTAAGATTCTTTAATTATACGTGGTACCTAACTATGTACAATAATTGTACATGTTAGTACACAGGTTTTAAGTATCACGCCGACCAAAAAGCGACCACTTGGCCGGTGTATGAATCTTAACTTACTTCAAAGCGTTATTTTCTTCCGACATGCGTAATTAAAACGATTTTATTAGGCTGAAATGTTATAATATTAGTATATTGAGGACAGAAATTACAATTTGGATTAGAAAAATATTTATTAAGCATACACTAATCGCAGTTTCGTCGCATCCGAGCTAGACATGTGGCCCGTTGTGAGCCTTCTGAGATTGCAGTAAGGTTTTTGGTTCTTGGTCACTGTGATTCATTATCAGATGCAGGCCGCCTTGTCTACGGGTTATGCTAGATCTGTTTTGACTGTACACAATTTTATTCCTAAAGTTTGTTCCAATTTGTTGCTGAATGAGGTGCCTCTGAAACTGAGCAATATTCTAGTAGACAACGCCGGTGGTTATCCCTTTACGTTGGTCGTCTTTTCAGTTATAGCAGTTTGCATATAGTATTTTCCGAAGAATTTCATTCCGAAAATAAGCCGCACAATTTGAATTCACAATTATTTGTACTATTGGTGGCGAATTTCCGCATTTGCCTACCTCAATATCAGTACCTGTCATGTCAAATTGATAATTTCGCTGACAAAGTCAAGAAATGACAGTATCTATGGTGTATTCAAAAAGTTTTTAATCATTCCGTAACATATTTTCCCGGAATTCTAAATGAAAAAATTAATGAATCGTTGTAATTTATAGCCTATATGTTAATCTGATGCATAAACAATATTCGTGTAAAGTTTCACTAAAATCTGTTCAGTAGTTTTTGCGTGAAAAGGGAACAAACATCCATCTATCCATCCATCTATCCATCCATCTATCCATCCAAACAAACTTTCGCGTTTATAATATTAGTGGGATTTCTGAAAAATTTCCTCCATGCCAATATTTGATGTTGATTTTCACGAACAACTTCTCAGCCCTTATTCAGTTTCTGTTCGAAACGCAAGAATATGCTTGCATTTCCGATCATAGTCTGCCTTTTATTGCACATCACAGTTCCTGTTGCCTTTGCTTTCTCAAATGGCCACATGTACGGAAACTTTTCGAATGGAAATGACACATTTGCAAATCTGTAAAATCTCTGAAAAATAAAATTGGTTTTATTTATTTACTAACCGACTTCAAGGAAAGGAGAAAGTGCTCAATTCGACTGAATCATTCTTTTTTTTTGTATGTTTGTTACCACATATTATGACCGGGAATTGTGAACTGATTTGGAAAATTATTTTTTTGTTCGAAAGGGGTGTACTTCCTTGTTGGTCCCGTTGTCACCACATCGGATTCGGAAGTCGGATTTTTTTCCTAATTAATCTTTATTGCACATCTCCATAGAAATTATCTAACAGTCAGAATTATATTGTGTTTAAGAATTCTTAAACCCTAAACTCATGAAAACATAGACATACATAGATGTCAACGTACTTGTGAACCAGATTATCTTTTAGACAAACATGAATTGTGCTTGAATTAATTTTTTCTAAAGGTACCTAAAGTTGGATATGGTAAAATATGCACATATCTGTTTAATTTTCAACTCAATTATCCCTCAAAAATAGTGTTAGTTGACATTTCGGAGTCCTTATCCTACACTACCGCCTACCGTCTCATCTGGTCCACTGTCCCACGAGTAGAGAGACCTGCTCGCTCACGGAGTTAATGCCCGTCACTTAGGATGCGTTCTGGGTAGCGGAGCAATGGGCACAGCGAGTCTTCGATGGCAAATCGAAACCAAACATGGTTTCGATTTGCCATCGAAACGCAAAGAAGAAGACTTCCGCCTATGATGGCAAAATTACTAGCAGTAGCCCAAATTGTTTACCACTTTCTCGATCTTGGGCTTCTCGCATCCAGATCTTTCCAATTAGGTACCTTGCGCAAAAGGTCACCTCTTGATGCGTGGACGTCCTACACTACGTTTTCCGAGAAGTAATATCCATTCCAGTAGGGCTATTCCCCAATCTGTTTGAAGAGATCACTCTCGGAAACGAGAAATCCACAGTTTTGATCTTAAACTATTCCGGGAGCTCTTAGGCTGGCAACAACTTCGAATATTAAGAAATAAGAAATATTTATTACTATTGGACATCACAACACAGCAATAACAAATAGAAACAATAGACAACACACAAAAAAGAAGAAGAAGAAACAAATAGAAACATACATTACAACTTTACAACTTTCACATGGAAAACAAATATAAGAAAAATAAAATAAAAAAGACATAAACCAAACAATGTTAGAAAAACCGGCCAAGTGCGAGTCGGACTCTCGCACGTAGGGTTCCGTACCACTATACAGCTAAATAAATGTTTTTCTTTACGTTTTATATTATATTGGAGTTAATTAAATGAAAAAATTAGGTAATTTGATTTATGACGTTTAAAAAAAAACTACTGGCTAGATTTCATTCAAACCAAATTTCGTTAGTAGTTTTCATAGTGATACACATGATATATTTTTTTCAGTTTTATCATGCCCATATTTTAGAAGTTACGGGGGGGGGGGACACTCATTTTACCACTTTGGAAGAGTCTCTCGCGCAAACTATTCAGTTTAGAAAGAAATGATGTTAGTAACTTCAACATCATTTTCAAATACCTATCCATAGATACCCCACACGTTTAGGTTCGATGAAAAAAAAATTTTTCAGTTTCAATTCTATGTATGGGGAACCCCAAAAATTTTGTTTTTTTTTCTGATTTTATTTTAAAATCTTAATGCGGTTCACAGAATACATCTACGTACCAAATTTCAATAATGTAGCTCTTATAGTTTCGGAATAAATTGGCTGTGACATACGGACGGACAGACAGACAGACAGACAGACAGACAGACAGACAGACAGACAGACAGACATGACGAATCTATAAGGGTCCCGTTTTTGCCATTTTGGCTACGGAACCCTAAAAAGACCGGACGCAGGGTTGTGACGTCCAATGCAAAAGGGCCTCACTCAGCATTGAACCGTGGCCCGCGCTAGCGAACCACGGCGCTGGTTTTCGGTGAGCCCTGCCGAGTGAGACCCACGGACGTGTGTGTCGCTCATAAAATAATTATGTTACAATATATATAAATAAATATGTTACATAGAAGCTTGCAGATATTTACATAAATACTAGTAATAATTTAATTAGATATAAATACTTACATACATACTATATTTGCATAAACAAGCCCACATAACATAACATGCTCACTTGTAGGCACATAAAATAGCAGCGCGCACCCCGCTCGACCACACAATATAACAGCTACACCTATATACGTGTATGAACCGATTGCAAGCAACAGATAACACGAATAAATCGTAACGTTTCAATATTCGGTCGAGTATTTAAATGACCGATGGAGTAGTTCCCGAAACGAATTTATCCGAACGGATTTTTATACTAGCTCGACATAATGCCTACGCCTGATGGAAAACGAAAGAGAAGCCCAAGTCGCTGTGACAACGGGCGAGTAACTGGTCAGTTGCCACCGCCATGCCGGCCCAACCCTAGCCCCCCACGAGCTCCGGAAACCCTACTCACCGGCAGAAACACTACTCGGAGGTCATTTCGCTGCGGTATTCTATAGGGTGGAGGTCCTTCCCCGGACGGGCGGCTCAATTTGAGCGAAGATTCACTATGCCCTACCTCTCTAAAAATATGAATAGCGTCGTTTAGCCTATTTACTCCGATAACGATTCTGCAGCTAATATAGCCACCCCACTCACTGCCACTTCATCTTGCTTATCCGGTGAGCTATATCGTTGGTTTTTGTTTTCTGTCAAATCACCTAGTTTCGGATTCAGTACATAAATATAGGTACAAGTAATGGAATATAAGGGAGCCATCATCTTTTCGCTCTAAGTCACCCTCACCTGCTCGTGGTGCATCATGCCGAATAACAAACTAGGCTCTGACAACGGACGTAGCAATATAACCTTCACGATTGAAGGCGTGTAGCTGCCTTCGCCCTGAGATCGCCAACATGCCTGCACAGCGTGGCGATTTTCTGGGTAAAGCCCCCGGATGTTTGTCCAAAAGTGGCGAACCACTGGAGAGGCCTATGCCCAGCAGTGGACTGCGATGGGTTGATGATGATGATGATGACAAGAAATGTATTCTATAACACTCACCGCAGGCACAGGGCATGACTCGACGCCCAATTTTTGTAGCTCCATATTTAATATACTGCCTATGTACGGATCATTGTTGACAAAATCACAGCCTTCGTCAAAATGAAATTCTATGAACGTGCGTCTATATTCGTTGTGGAGAAATTCGTAAAATATTAGGTCAAACTGAAATAAATGTTTGTCACATACAGATTAATGTTTTTTTTAACCGACTTCAAAGAAAGGAGAAGTTTCTCAATTCGACTGATTTTTTTGTTACCTCTGAGAAATGTGAACCGATTTGAAAAATTATTTCTTTGTTCGAAAGGGTGTACAATGGGCCTGTTGCCTTAAAAAATGTAATTAGTCCGTCTTTTAGATTGTTCAAAAATAAAAGACACGTATTTTTTCATTTGTAAATTAGACCAAAAATGACAAAGATATAGCCCGTTTAAATTACGCGTGTCGTCAAAGAGTGGGAGTTTTTGCGCCACTGAGTGACGTCAAAGACCCCCACTCCTCCTTTTTGATACCTTGTATCTTTATTATTTTTTGTTTAAATGAAAAAAGGGAAAAATACGTGTCCAATATATTTTTATAATCTAAAATACGGACTAAATAAAATGTAATTATTTTGACCCAGGCAACATCCCTATTGTACATTCTAGTTGGTCCAATTGCCACCATATTAAAGTCGGTTTTTTTTGATAAAAAATGCTGTTATTGTTATTATGTGACAATGGTAAACAATTCACATTGGCAATTAACATACTCATTATACTAAATCAATCACATAAGTTGCTATAGCCATAGTGGCCTGAAAGATAGCCATACAGATCTGTCCATATCCAGCAGTGAACGTCTGTAGGCTGATGATGATGAAGAAGAAGGTGATGATGATGAATACAAAAACTGTAAACAAATTACCGAAACATTGTTGCCCCAAGGTTGTTTCACTTCGCCTTCCAGATTAAAATAATAAGCGCCTCTTCTGTTGTATCTACGCACAGATGCTTTGAGGTGGTCTAAATATATGGCGTTGAAATAATGTACAGCCACTCTTTCAGGGGTTATCTTCAAGCTCTGGAAAAAAAAGAGTTGTTTTTTTTTTCTAAATGTATACGATGATAGCCAGGTCTATGTCATTATGGCCAGACTGGCTCGTTGGCTCATTTGGTAGTGACCACTGCCTTCTGAACCAAGGGTCGTGGGTTCGATCTCCGCACAGTACAAACATTTGTGTGCATGAACATGTCTATTTGTATTGGTCTGGATGTTTACTATGTATTTATTTACAAAAAAAAAGTATTTAAGTAAGCTTACCTATCAGTTGTCTAGTACCCATAGTACAAGCTTCGGCTCAGTTTAGGGCTAGATAGCGATGTGTGGTCCAGCGTGGCATGTCTTGGGTTATTTATAATTTAATTATTATTACCAGACTGGGGGGGCTGGGGGGGGGGGGGGGGCGGGGGAGCGTAAGTCCTCACTAATAAAAAAGTGCAATTTCCGTGGCGAAGTAACAATATCTCTAAAGTTGTGTCGTGGTAAAGTTCTCTAACAATATGGTTTTAATTAAAGTGGCACAAGTACAGTATCATAGCTCGAAGGATTAGTACGCTGAAGTGGCAGTGGGCTGGTAATGTCTGCCGTAGAGCCGATAATAGGTGGAGCAGACGAGTCTTGGAGTGGACACCATTATTAGGCAGACGTAGTGTAGGACGCCCAGCAACCCGTTAAGCCGATAACCTTAGAAGAACTGCTGGCAGTGGCTGGATGAGGGAAGCCCGGGTTAGAGAAATGTGGCGCGAATTAAAGGAGGCCTACGTTCGGCAGTGGACGGCCTAAGGCTGTTGATTCATTGATTGATTGAAGTACAGCAGGATATGGGCCTTCCCCAAAGACTTCCACAACGGCCGGTTGCATCTAGCCTCATCCTGAGACTTTCATTATGACGTCATCAGTCCACCTCACTGGAGGGCGACCCACGCCGCGTTTTTTGTCGAAAAGTTCAGAAATTTCGGCCCCAACGGCCTTCTGTTCTTCTCTCACAAATTTAGATTATCAAACTTTTTTTTTTTTACTGTAGCTCGACATAATGGCTTCCCTACGCCTCATGGAAAGCGAAAGAGAAGCCCAAGTCGCTGTGCCAACGGGCAAGTAAGTGATCAGTTACCTGTCAGTTGCCACAGCCATGCCGGCCCAACCCTAACCCCCCCCCCCCTCCCCCCCCACCCCCCCCCCCCCTCCCTCCACGAGCACTTTAAAAAAGCCATTATAAACTTAAAATTTTCTGGAGTTAAATAATGTTCAATTGAAATACTTACTTGACAAATTATTAAAAGTAAATAAAAACACAGGAGTTCCACTAACGCAACCATTTTGTTGTCAAACGAATTGTGAACTATTTCAGTTATCAGTGAATATCATGCATAACTAATCACTAGGTACCTTGTTATACAATACTTACTAGGCTATTGCGCGCAGTTTTGGCTACCGCATTTTCTAGATTACTTATTAGGTTTACAAGCGGTACTTCATAATAAAAATAATTATAGTGGTAATTAATAATGGGTGTCGTAGAAGACGACTAAAGGAAGAGAAAATAATTTTTTTTTTTTTAATATATATGAAGAGCTTTCGGGATGACCTCACTCCACCTGATGGTAAACGGTCGTGAGGTCCAAAAGTTAGGTCGACAGGCACAATAGAACAAACCCATTGCGCTTGTCGCCCTCACCCTGAAGGCCCACTGAGATGCCGTTTCACGCCCCGCCTAAAGAACCCAGGATTGTAAGAGGAAGGAAACACATGAGCTGGAAGGGCATTCCATGACTTAATGGCACGGGGTAAGAACGAGCAACTAAACCTCTTGGTGCGCGCCACCATCGTCTGGATGGTATGCGGATGAGAACGCTGTCCAGCACGTGTTGTTCGGGAGTGGAAAGGAGAGGATGGAACAAGTTGGAATAACTCTTCGGAGCATTCCCCTTTGTAAAGACGATAGAGAACACTAAGACCGGCAATGTCTCTACGTAGCTGAAGAGGTTAATATGACGGGCAGTAGCGTTTACCTGGGTACGAATAAAGCCTACTTCGGTCACGAACCCGCCTGCCAAGCGTGGCGACTAAGGCAAATACCCCAAAATGACAATAGGCTATTTTGGCTAAAAATTGTAATTAGTCAGTCTTCTTATTCAAAAATAAAAGACACGTATTTTTCCTTTTTTCATTCAAATAAACAATAGCAAAGATACAAGGCATCAAAAGTTAGGAGTGGGAGTCTTTGACGTCACTCGCTCACGTAAAAATGCCTCACGCGTAATTTCAACGGGCTATAACTTTGTTATTTTTAGTCTAATTTACAAATAAAAAATACGTGTCTTTTATTTTTGAATAAGCTAAAAGACGGACTAATTACAATTTTTAGCCATAATAGCCTATTGTCATTGGGGGAGGCCTATGTTCAGCAGCGGATGTTTGCAGGCCGATGATCATGATCTATACATCAAACATCGGTTCTGCACGCTATTGTATGCAATCCACTTATAAATAAATAAATAACTCAAGACATGCCACGTTTGGCCACACATCGCCATCTAGCCCCAAACTAAGCCGAAGCTTGTACCTACTAAACTTACTTAGCTACTTTTTTTTGGAAATAAATATCATATTAAACATAGAAAACACCCAGAACAATACAAACAGACATGTTCATGCACAAAAATGTTTGTACTGTGCGGAGAGCGGACCTACAACCCCTGGCTCAGAAGGTAGAGGTCACTACCAAATGAATGAGCCGCCGGGCCAGTCCGATATAAAATAATTATGACAATACGTCAACAAAATCACAAAGCAGGTACAAACATTATCAAAGTAATGTAATTATATTAATTTATCTTTATTTGTATATATGTTTTATATCTATCAGTAGCATCAAGGCAGGAAAGTACAGCCCCAGTTTACCGGCCAACTGAGTTTTGACGTGTCTCTCTAAACACTTGACATTGGCGAATTATCCGCGTTATCATATACGCGTAAAAGAGTCCATATACAAAAAACATTATCAAAATAAGGAAAAGGAGAAAATTATAATCAAAATAAATGACAAACAGAAAAATCTTTCCCTCTTTATATCATTAGTATTAATGTAGATAGTATGGTTATAATACCATTTACGAGTATAATAAGCTACAGTATAATATACACGCATCGGTAGACAGATAGTTGTTCTCTATGTAATTGTAGTTTCATGAAAATTTTGAACTGAACGGAAATTACCATTTTTGCAATTGATGTAGGTACGAGACAGATTTAATTAGCGTCCAGTAATAGGTCAGTTTAATTTTACATAATAATACTTAACTTCAACTTTTTTATCGGGACACAGCATAGGGGTTTCCCCATGCCTGATGGAAAGCAGAAGAGACGCCCGGGTAGCGATCTGGGACAACAGACAAGTAACCAGCCAACAGAACAGAACACTTGCCACCGCCATCATCACCACTTTGGTCAAACATCTGGAGGTTATACCCATAATCGCCACGCTGCCGCGCTGGGCTGGTGGGTTGGCGATCGCAGGGCGTAGCTTCTCGCTCCGGTGACACTGCTGCCCGTCATCGGTCTGTGTTACGTAGCTACGCCATCAATCGTGATGGTGGCGGTATCCACCAGTCGGTTGCCAGAGCCTCGCTTTATTCTTTCTATATTCGACAGGATACAGGACGGTGAGGGTGGCATAGAGAGAAAAAATAGGTCGCTCCCTTACATCTCTATTCATCCAAGCATGCGTTTCATTTTACCTAAAACATCATCCAGTTAGCCATAAGCTCTCGCATTTCAGGCACATCACTAGACCGTCTCATTCAAAATTCATCGCCCACAAATGGTACACTCATTGTTCTACGCGACGAAAGGGACAATTGTTGGCCTGAGCCCGATCGGGTACGTCCTTTTATGGGACATTAGCGACAAAGAAGGGCTATTACGAGTCGAATCCGCGTAACGACAGCCATAGTTCACGCTCGATCGTCGGATTAGGCCGCTATTTGTATCAGTCTGGAACTGTCGCTTCGCGCTATTGAGTCACGGGGTGGTATTAACATAGCACTTGCCTTTGAAGCGAATAAGAGTGTCGAGGTCAATGACATTGCTTTTGAATTATTGCTAGAGGAATACCTAAAATATATAAATTCATCATCACATCACATATATTTGATTACTCCGAGCCTAAAGTATGACCAACATAAGTGAGAGACTTGAGTGTTAAGGGTATCAGAACAACAAAGTTTACTACAAATATGTACAAACAAACACTCAGATACGAGGCAAACACAAATGTTCATCACACGAATGTTTGTGACGGGTGAAAAACCCAGCACCCTTGCAGGCAGAAGACAGGGGTAACTACCAAAGGAGCCACCAGGTCTGTCAGTAATTAGCCACCTTAGTAATTTTTAAACCAAAGATTTTGAGTCCCTTTTACCTTTTTGATTATTTGGTATTAATTATTAGCTATAATTGCTGTCTAAAGAAGCCTTTTGATCCCGGGAATTTTCTTTTAAGTATCAGTTTTACTGATCCGTTCTGCATCCAGGCACTGATTCAAAATCTGTCTTGTACGAATACTTTCGAATCTGAAAATAATTATTAAGTATATCTATTCAAGGCTTTTAAGACATTGCCAGAATCTCGTTTATTCTCAACAAGTCACATTCGATCGGATCACACTGTGACTGGTTGAGAAAAACATTCGCAGCGAGTAACAGTATGGCTCTAGTGTGACTCGTTGCGAATATTTATTCTCATCTAGTAACACAAATTTTAAATAGTTACTCGATCGGAAAAAAAATCTCAACGAGTAACAGTGTGACCCCATTAGAATTTTTATTTTCAACTAGTTAGACTGGAGTGCGCATAATCTCATTCGTTCGGAAAAACAAAACTCGGCAAGCAACAGTCTGACTCAATCCGAACTTATTTTTTTAAAATGCATTATTTAAAATAATGAAATAATCCGAATGAGTAAGACTATTCACACTCCAGTCTTACCAGATGAGAATAAAAATTCGCATCGCACACTGTTACTCATCATCATCATCATCATCAGCCTATTGCAGTCCACTGCTGGACATAGGCCTCTTCAGTTGGTCGCCATTTAGGGCGAACATCTGGAGGTTATACCCATAATCGCCACGCTGGGCAGGCGGGTTGGCTATCGCAGGGCGTAGCTTCTCGCTCGCTAATACACTGTTACTCGTTGAGATTTATTTTTCCGATCGAGTAACACTATTAAAAATTAGTATTACTAGATGAGTCACACTATTACTCAATGCGAATATTTTTATCAACCAGTCACAGTGTGACTCGATCCGGGGTGACTCGTTGAGAATAAACTGGTAAATCCGTTTGCATACATGTGACGACATTCTAAGATTGCGTGATGTCAACCATCTCGCCTCGAGCTTCTCATCCCGTAGGTGTCGTAGGAAACGTCTAAGGGAATATCAGGAAACATATAAAACCTACTGCGGTCACCCGCTTGCCAAGCGTGGTGACTAAGGCAAATCCCCCAAATGACAATTGTCATTGGGAGAGACCTATGTCCAGCTGTGGACGTTAATGATACCCACGTGTACCCCCAGGTGTATGATTTGTTGACGATGAAACAGTCCGTAGTGTAATAAGTCTAGCCGCGATTTGGGCTAAAAAAAGACTTTATCCAAAAAAAAATCTTCCCACATTCAATGTTCACACACGAGCCAGCCGAAAAGCGCAAATCGCGTTCAGAATTATGTATTACATTACGTATTCCGACAAACGCTAGGCGACCATAGTAATGAAAATCTCAGTACTTAGATCGCTTATTATGTCCGCCAAACGTGACGTGGGTCGCGAAATTTGAACGCTCATGTCACGGCCAAATCGATTGGTTGATCCGGGTCAAACGGCCTTTCGTCGGGAAAGGGTGAAAATAACCTTACATTCAAATTTCATGTCTTGAGAAAAGGTAGAACGTGTCTATACGTGGTAAGGCTGCGACGGTCAAGTTCACAATATTGAAACGTTGTTATGATGGCATTTTGGGTACTCGATTATCGGTACACTGGGAATAAAGATTAGGTAAATTATATTTCGTAATCATAATATTTTTGTAACGTGTGGTTTCTGTATTTAGAATAGGACCACCCCATCTCATTCCGTGGGTCTTCATAATCTAATATATTAGTAGGATCATCATAATCAGCCTGCAAACGTCTACTGCTAGACATAGGCCTCTCCCAATGACAAATATCATTTGGGGGGATTTGGCTTAGTTACCACGCTTGGTAGGCGGGTTGTTACCGCAATAGGTTTTATTTTTATCCAGGGCTGCTGCCCTTAGTCATCTTTTGTGACACCTACGTCATGAGATGGGCACCTTTTCTAAGTCCGGAAACCACTCGGACACAGAAACGCCAAAGTTGAAGAATAAGTAACACTGCAAGCAATCAAAGGAATCATCTCCAAAATGCCCAATGCGCCAGAAATTACACACAGCTTAAGGCATACTTTATTTTATTTCCCGTAGGAACACTGACGAACGTATTTATCTTTAACATGGTTTGAGTATTTATGAGAAGGGGAGGATTTCCCATTTATTACCGTCATTATAACGATGGGAACGACGGGGTGTAAGGGAGCGACCCATCATCTTTTCGCTCCAAGCCACCCTCACCTGCCCGTTGTGCATCCTGCTGAATAACAGACGAGGCTCTGGCAACCAACTGGTAAAACCATCAGAATTGAAAGCGTAGTTAAAGACCACAGGCCGATGACGGGCAGCAGCGTCACCGGAGCGAGGAACTACGTCCGGCGGGTTGGCGATTGCAAAATTTTGTTGCGATTTCTTAAAGAATTGCGATTTCAATGGTTCTTTCTGGCAGCCATCAAATAACATGGAAAATCAACTATATAGGTATAGGCATGACGAATGATTTTGAAATCCTCTTCCGTAAAGAGGGTACACATTTACTGATTACAAAAAAACCTTTATTTCTATAATAACTCCAAATTTAACGAAGATTAAAGCTAATTTTCTAATATTTTTTCAATGTGGCTCAAAAACAGCTCGCAGTGTCATGGCGTCGGGTCTGACGTCACCATATAGTAGACGTCAAATTTGTCAAATACGCGTCTAAGGATAATGTAAACAAACATTGTTTAGTTTCGTGTATCGTGTAAGAAATGAATAATAGATGTTATAAGTGGTATGCAGTGTAAAAACACGTTAATAAAAACACCCGACAAGGTTTTTGTACATGTCCCTTGTAAGAGATTAATAAGACATCAAAGGTTAAAGCTCGCACGGCGCAACCCGAACGAAGTAAGCACGAATGCACCACTTTATTTCTGTGAAGACCACTTTGATCTAAGTATGTTATCAATTATCATGTTCTGGTAGGTTTTAAACGTAAAATGTTACGTAAACCAATAAAAAACCAATGAAATGCGTAAATGCGTAACCTAACATTCATAACAACAAAACACAATGACAGGACTGACAGGTGACAGCATGTTTACCAAATAGCGGTGAGGTGTATTTATCGTAACAGATACGCATAACAGATATTTATCTATGGAACATTGAGAACTGTTACTACGAAGTAATTTATTGTTTTTGGACATATTAACACCTACATTTAACATATCATTACCAACAACAAACAAACTTTGTCGTTTTTTTTAAAATAAAATTTCAGAGAATAATACATCTGAAAGCACCACAACTATTAATGAAGAAGGAAGCTCCAGCCAACAATATGTGTTAATAATAATATTGTGTACAAATCAAAGAATAGCAGGTGTTATTTCAGAACAGATATTTGGAACTGTTATTTTAAGATAACAAGTATTAAATTTTACCTGTTACGACCCATCACTATTACCAAATCGTGACGTTTTGCGCTGTGATTGGTGTTTCAATCAGAATGGCCGATTGCTGTATTTTATAATTTTCATTTAATGAAAATCTTGTTAATCTTAATTTTCTTATGAAAATTAAATCAACGATTTAAATTCTTTTAATATGTATTTTTTCGCAAAGTCATCAAATCTTATATTATTTGATACTGTCGTCACGCCTATTATACGTGTTAAATATTACTAAGACAGTCCGTCCCTGGCAATCTTACGAGCGATTCCATTCCATTATTTGCTTTGAAGAATGATCTCTGCTCAGACGGGGACATTTATCAGATTTGCACATGGCTTTGACGGTGCTAGTCATATTTTATGCCTAAAATTAAGAAAAAGAATTGAGATAGTAAGGCCAAATTGAGGTATTGGGTTCTTCAGGTAAAATAATAATAAATGGCTTGAATTATAAAGTTATCCCCGGTTAATCGGAATCAATGAAGGTACCACAAATATAATTATGTTTACTCAAACATAATGTTGGATCTAAATGGCTTTAATATGCGTATGAGTCTTAAAGGCCAGACATAGTACAATTACATTTAATCACATGATTGTATATCCTGCGTGGAGACTGGGGATCCCATGAGGCTTGTTTTTTTATATTAGCACGTCAAAATGACTGCGTCCTGTCTGATGTTAAGCAAACAACGGAGTCTAAAAAGTGTAAGCGATCCTTATCACATCAGGTTAGTGCACGTGGATCGATCACACTATGGGCAAGATTTGTATTGAAAAATTAATCATACTTTATGTCCTTCTTTCTGCTCTTCTGTTGTTGTTATTACTTATTCTCGTGACCACACAGTTGACAATTAAGAGTCTTTGATAAACCATCACAGCTGTATTAGTAACATCTTCAGAAATTACCAGTTATTAGGAATCATATTTTTGTTTAGAAGAAAGGCAGGTAATGTAAAAAGAACACATTACAAATTTAACGATTTATTATTACACATATACATAACTAAACGAGTCAAATATAAACTAACATTACACAAACCCTTAACCATGCATTCTAAAACTATTCACAGTTATCACAATATAGATCCAAATGGCTGTATAACCAACAGTTAGCAATAAACTCATGAATATCATACCTATACCTGATCCTTGAAAGCAGTTTATATTACTAAAAGCGCAATAGCTACATAGCGATAGAGTCATTAACCACATCAGCAATATGTGTATTGAAGCTATCCACAAGAATACAAATATAGGAGCGTCCTTTTGTGCTAAAACGCCCCAGAGAAGAAATATGCTTGCAAAGAACACCATCGCAATGATTGCACAGAATATCATGAGGAAGATTAGTAAGTCCTTTTTATTAATGTACAAATTTACGTAGTCCGTATAGTGTATGACCATGGAAGAGAAGAGGAAAACCCCGACAAAGCCGTAGGAGAGGCCTATAACAGCGATGATGGCAGATCCCACTCTGATGGGGATGCACTGCAGGAAATCGTCAACCGTGATGCAGTGGTCCCAGCGGGAGTTTAATTCGATCCAATTGTCTGTGCAGTGTTCCATTTGATCTCTCACATGTCTGTTGCAAACCTCACATTTTATTGCTGAACGCTTTTCGTAAAAAAACTCATGTAAGCGTGAATTTTTGTGGAAACAGACTTTGCACGAGATAGCGTTTTGACTGGTGTATTGTCAGTTGATGACAGTAAAACCATAGCCACAATGGTTTGGTTTTTCTTGTCACTATAATACATGGACGTATAGTATATAAAATAGAAGTTTACAGGACTCTATTGTATTGGGCCTTTCGCAAAAAGTAATTTTTTAACATAAATCATAATAATTAAAAAAGACAGTTTTTATACTGTCAATAGGTGATATTATTATGGAAGTAATGTGAAAATTAAAATGTTTATTTCTTAGCAAGACACTTTTACAAATTGAGGGTAGACTCCTTCCAGTAAGTGCAGTAGCACCTGTGTCAGAGGGAGCCACTCTTCCTTAGCATAGTTTACAAACTCACATTAAATTGAAGTTACTAACATCATTTTCAGTAAATAACTGTAGTTTTCATTAAGTGACAGTATATATATGTGTGTGTGTGCGTGTGTATATGTGCGTGGTGTATGTGTGTGTGTGTGTGCTGTGAGTACGTAGTACTTATTACTTTCATGGATATTATAGCCAAAATCCATAGTGTATAATTTCCTGTCTTAGGGTGCGTCTACATCTGATGATGCGCTGAGAATGCGCAACCGGCTCGCGAGAATTTTTATTTTATTTTATTTTCTTTGTTAAAGAAACATACAGCATCTTATAACACAATATGGACTTAATAATAATATGATTGACACATTAGCCTAATTAGTTTCTACAAATAGGCTATTATGGTTAAAAATTGTAATTAGTCCGTCTTTTAGCTTATTCAAAAATAAAAGACACGTATTTTTCCTTTTTCATTCAAATAAACAGTAGCAAAGATACAAGGCATCAAAAGTTAGGAGTGGGAGTCTTTGATGTCACTCGCTCCCGTAAAAATGCCTCACTGAGTGACGTCATGCGTAATTTCAACGGGCTATAACTTTGTAATTTTTAGTCTAATTTAGAAATAAAAAAATACTTGTCTTTTATTTTTCAATAAGCTAAAAGACGGACTATTTACAATTATTAGCTATAATAGCCTATTCTAGTAGGTAGTACACATCAGTTGATCAAGAGTGTGATCAAGAGAGATGCACGTATTCGTCAGATGTGGACGCACCCTTACAATTTTCAACGACTGCATTACAGAATGAAACTGTTGCGTTTATTTATTAAAATTCAGTTGAAGGAATTTATTAATTTCATACAAGATTATTAACTTTAATATTTTCTGCATACGAATATAATTTTCGTTACTCTCTTAAATTTCTTAGAGGCAGATCTTTGGTTAGTAGACGACCTATTTTTACTGGCTATATACCATAATTTGCACAAGTTAGAAAATTATTTTTCTTAAACTGTATTGGCAATTTCCAAAGCTTTTCATATCAATCGCAAGACAAAAACTCAAACTTATCCGTGACGAATCCCTCAACTTTTACTGTCGAATTCGAATAAAATTTATTACGATAGGAACTCCGCTGAAAGTTACTAATTCCGGAAAGTTTTATGTGAATCGAATAGAAGTTCTTTACTTAAAAAAGTTAAATGGCTATAAATTTGTAATGGTCGCTAAAATAGAGGCTATTAAGCTGGAATCACCAGATCGAAATAGAATTTTGATTTTCAGCATAATTATGCAATCATCATCATCATCATCAGCCTATCGCAGTCCACTGCTGGTCATAGGCCTCTTCAGTTGTTCGTCACTTAGGGCAAACACCTGGAGGATATACCCATAATCGCCACGCTGGGCAGGCGCGTTGGCGATCGCAGGGCGTAGCTTCTCGCTTCGGTGACGCTGCTGCCCATCATCGGTGAGTGGGATTTAGCTACGCCTTCCATTTTGATGGTTATACCAGTCGGTTACCAGCGCCTCGTTTGTTATTCGGCAGGATGCACCACGGGCAGGTGAAGTTGGCTTGGAGCAAAAAGATGATAGGCTGCTCCCTTACATCCCACTCTTATGCAAGAAGCCTGGGAAATCAAATAAGGGTAATGTGCTATGTCAAACACTTGAGTACAAAATTTTTAGTCTCAAACTAAGAATGCTCAAGTCTGGTACTCAAGTAGGAAGATGGTTTTAAAATAGCCCGTCTAACAGATTTTTCTCAGCTGTTCTTGTCGATTTCATTGCAGGGAGTAGGTATCTCTCCTAGCTGCCATTATACTCATATTTCTATTACTTTTGGCCTTTAGAATCAATTCTGGATCCTTCAAAACAATCCGAAGGTTCTAAGTTTCATCATCAGTGAATCAGAAAATTACTTACTTTAATATTGCTATCGAAATATAGCGGACAAAAATATACAGTTAGCCATTAAAATTCAGATTAAAATTTAGTTAAAAACTCAAAATTTTTAGTTACTCAAAAAGTAATGCGACCATTGTGGGGCAAATGGAGAGGCCCATTTGCAATTTACATTGATTACATTTCCTGAAACGCATCGTTTAACAATACTCATTTGCTAAAATCATTATAACGTGCCACTACCAAGTATCAAATCTGGCACTAATGTAATACATCACTTGTTGATTCATCTAATTGCATAACATGCATTTTAAAACGTCCATCACAATACAAATCCCTGATACGGAACGTCGCAATTAGGCTTCACGTAATTCCAGAACTGTCCGTCCACAGTGACATGCGAAAATCGACCGCGTTTTGTGATAATGTTATCCGTTCGCATATTCCGTGAAACGAAACACGAACTCACTTGGCATTCATAAACAAAACATGTTCATCATTGCCGTTTAATTGCAACAGCTAATCATATCTATCAATGAACGCAACGCCGACCGAATAATTAGGCCCCATTCCAGTTTTAGTCGCAGACAATACCGGCACTAAAATTACGCGGGAACTAATTGCCGCATTCTATTTGTGGGTTTTAACACGTGGATGCGTTGTTTAATAGTTGAACTATACCGTTTTAGTACGAATTATACGCTGTGCCATCTTTCAGACAATGTGACCGAACGGCATGAACATTGGATGACTCAACATTGGGTTCTACAGTCTTTCAAACTTTGTGTCACATCTACATCATATACCAGCGCTGCTATGGTGCCCTCGATGCCATAACTGCTCAGAGATGCGGCTTAGTTCGTTAAAATAAATCTGAAATAATCATAGATCATGTAATGAAGGAGCACAGGACAGCATAGCGGTGGCAACCGACTTGTTGACTTTCTCGTAGTGGCCTACCTTAAAAATTCCATTCAAAATGTAATTAATAGAATATACCTACACGCTCATCTAGAAGTATCTCCTCATATAATAGAAGAAATCCCAAAAAGGTTCTCAAGACAAAAGTGATTTACATCAACTATCAATGTTCAAATTGTACACATGATATTAACGATTCAAAGAAATGTTTGCAAACGCCAGTGTGTTCAGAACTAAACCGCATCATGAAAAGTCAGGTAAAAGCTGTTCGTTCATTGGTCCAATTCAGTTTTTCCCAGTTTCCGGAACTACTAACAATTGGTGTTTCGTTTCAGTGCGATGTGTTCGGTACAAAGCAATACCAATAGAAATTGCAACCACAGTGTTGAGGTGGACAGTGAAATATATCAACATAATGACCAATCATCTTTTCAGGGAGCGACCTATTATCTTTTCCCTTCAAGCCGCCCTCACCTGCCCATGTTGAATCATGCTGATTACAAACGAGGCTCTAGCAACCGATTGTTGGCGGATATAGCCGATTGAAGGCATTGCTAAATGCCACAGGCCGATGACGGGCGGCAGCGTCACTGGAGCGAGAAGCTACGCCCTGCGATCGCCAACCCGCCCAGCGTGGCGATTATGGGTAAATCATCCAAATGTTTGTCCAAAGTGGCGAACAACTAGAGAGGCCTATGTCCTGTCGTGGACTGCGATAAGCTGATGATGACGACCCCCCCGAGAGATTCGAACCTACCCTAAACTAGAGCAAAAAGGCCTTACATCCGCGTATTAACAAACGTTACTATGAGACGCGGTTTTAAAAACGGCTCAACAAGAAGCATTCACTTTCATAAAAGATTAAAGATTTTGGTTCAAAATAAAACAAATAAACCTTACTGTTATTTATTACATTGTGTCGACATTGGAAATTCCTTTAGAACACGAAACGCAAATACAGTTGGAATTCGCTTTTTTATGGAACGTATTTTTGATTCAAACTGCCGCGTTGGTCTATTGGTAGTACCATTTAAAAATCAAGAGGTCGTAGGTTCAAATTCTGGATACATACAAAAATTATTACTGGGGTTTTTTCTACAAATTACTCAGTAGCTATGCTTAGCTAGAGTCAGAAAGATAGCTCAAACCATGTGCATCGTAAATTCTAGGGCATATATAATAAATGAAGTTTACTGACTTCCACCAATACCAAAACCATCATCTACTGCAGGCGTTGCTAAATAGTACAGACCGATGACGGCAGCAGCGTCATTGGAGCGAGAGGCAGCGCCCTGCGATCGCCAACCCGCCTGCCCAGCGTGGCGATTATGGGTATATCCTGAATAGAGGCCTGTGTACAGCAGTAGACCGCAATAGGCTGATGATATGCACAACTTTTAATGAGGACAAGATTCGCCCCTATCATTTTTTTAAACATAAATATTAATTTCATATATTTAGAAATTTGCATATACAAATTAAGTAAAGAAATGTACATCTTAAATTTCCTTGACTTCAGGCTACGGCATGATCAAAAGTAACAACAAATATTAGCATTCACTTTATATTTAACTTAGACAATAGGGAAAACGTTTTACAAATATATTCATGTACAGGCATTTTGGGTTTCAACGAACTTTTATGCAGGAACTTTTGTAGGCAACTTTCGAAGAAAGTTTTGATTACCGTCCGCAAATATTTGGTTCTCGTCGGCAGAGAGAAGGGCACATAAATTTTGATTACAATAGATCAAGTGTTAGCGAAGCTTCTTCAATCAATTTTTGAGCTGAGATAAAGCTTACCTTAGCTTTAAACCCAGACTTATATATTGTGAAACTTTCTTTGTTTGTTTCCTTTAATGAAAAACTAAATTTACAGAAATAGGTAGCAACCGTGACCATAAAAAGGTGGGTAGCCAGTTACGCTGGATTTAAAGTACTCTCATAATGCGACGGGACGATAGTTTAACTGGACCTAGAGATCGGGCGAAGGCAAAACGGATAAACATGGTTCCCGATGAACGGGGTTGTATCACCACCACCTGCCACCTTGCTGACTTCAGAGCTTCTACTGAGTTTTTTTGCATTGCGTCTTGGTGGCAGACGAGCAAGCAGCCTGTCTTATGTTAAACAGTAACCGTGTGAGTAATTTCTTTACAGAAAAGCTCATTAATAATTTTTATATATGACCCGCCCTGCGATCCCCAACCCACCTGCCCAGCGTGGCGATTAAGGGTATATATATATCTCCAGATGTTTGCCCTAAGTGGTAAACAACTGGAGATGCCTATGTCCAGCAGTGGACTGGAATAGGCTGATGATTATGATGTTGATGACTCGGGATTCAAGAGGTACTCGACCTCTCGTCAGGTGGCGTCAAGCTGGACCAATATGGTATTCAACACGATCCTGGAAAAATCTAGTAATTTTTAGCATAATTTTGATTTAAAACTATTTAGGCAATTCGTATCCGATCCTACAAAATAAATGCCGGCCCATAAAGATAGCCCACAACATATAAAATAGGTACCGACACCTATGTATTGTGACCCTACCTCAAACTGATTGAATGTAGCTCGTATAACATAATAAAGGAATGTATAACACCGATTTGTCGCTGAATTTTAAACATGCCTCCCCGGACGGTTGCGAATTCCAAAAAACGTGCGAGTCGGACTCGCGCACGTAGGGTTCCGTACCACTGATTGAATGAAAAAATTAGGTAATTTGATTTATGACGTTTAAAAAAAAACTACTGTCTAGATTTCCTTCAAATCAAATTTCGTTAGTAGTTTTTATAGTAATACACATCATATATTTTTTTCAGTTTTATCATGCCCATATTTTAGAAGTTACGGGGGGGGGGGGGGGGGACACTCATTTTACCACTTTGGAAGAGTCTCTCGCTCAAAGTATTCAGTTTAGAAAAAAATGATGTTAGAAACCTCAACATCATTTTCAAATACCTATCCATAAATACCCCACACGTATAGGTTTGATAAAAAAAAAATTTGAGTTTCAGTTCTATGTATGGGGAACCCCAAAAATTTTAGATTTTTTTCTGATTTTATTGTCACATCTTAACCCATTCTTGGTTGCTGTACCCATTTGGGAACACTTAATTATTGAGGGTAGAAAAAAACAGTATTGACACCAGGGGAAATATTATTGCGTTTTTGAGTAGTTAAGACTACACAGATTTAATTTGCAATTATAAATTTTAAAGAACATTTGTAATTTTGTAATAATTACTTGCCGAATTTCCTAATCAAGATTGGCATGGAGGTATATATAGTTTTTTAAATATTATAATATGTAGACAAATGTAAATACCATATTTGCTTCTAATTATACGAAATTAAATAGTTAATTATTGATTTGTACTATATTGCAGTAACATATGATGAGAATATAAGTTTCAGCGACATTCGAAATATCGCTGTGCCAATTCGGGTACAGTGGCCACAAGTGGAATAATATTATCTATATTTTTTTCAGAGTTTTACAGAGTCGTAGGCTTAGATATAATACAAGTAACAGCTTTGCAGGCTAGGAAGAGGCTATATATTCCACCCTTGAAGATAGTGACAATTTAGATTATGATTTAGATCAACCACCACTAGAACCCAGTATCGTTACTGATGAAGAAGAGGGTTTCGATTACTATTCTCCACCTAATTTTCAGATTGAAATTTCAGAAAATGTTGAGTATTAGTTGTCAATTTCTTCTTTCTTCTCAGTTTTCTTCCGGATACTCTTCACTTCCTTAGGATAGAAGAGTCAAGTGGAGAATTTGATTACAGCTTCGATAAAAAAAAACTAAGTTTACTGGTTTACTGGACAGACAACAGCATTTGCCCAATGGAATCGAATTACGATTTTCAGACTCCGGCAGGGACTGAAAAGATGTTTTTTTTATATAGTAGCTCGATATGATGGCTTCCCTACGCCTGATGGAAAGCGAAAGAGAAGCCCAAGTTGTTGGTCTGACTGATCTTGCTGGTCTGTCAATTGACAAGTAACTGGTCAGTTACCTGTCAGTTGCCACCGCCATGCCGGCCCAACCATAACCCCCCACGAGCTCCGGAAACCCTACTACCCTACAGAACCATAAGGTTGACAAGAACATGTTCTAAAGAACATGTAACATGGGTGGAGTTGATGAAATAAATCAATCCATTTCACTATACAGAACTGGCATTCATGGTAAAAATGATGGTGGGTTTTATTTACCTCCATGATTGATATGGCCTTATCAAATGCTTGTTGGTTGTACATACAATCCTAAGAGTAAGCTATGGACCAACTACTATTCCAATGAAACATAATCAGATTATATCAAAAACAGTCGCCTCAGCGACACTCTGCTTGAACTTCGACATCTAAAGTAGATGGTTTGAACTGGACGGTGCTGACTACGTTCCTGAAAAGCTACCGAAACGAGTATGCTGTGTATTTGGCACAATCAAAGCCATAGTGCCTACATAAAACGCAAGAAACATTGCGCATGTAAAAAAACTTGTTACAAAAATTAACACCCTTAAGTGGCCACTGTGCCAATTTGGGTACACCCCTATAAAAATCTAAATAAACAACTTTTCGATTTTTTTTCATGTTCTAATATTTTTTTGTAACCCTTATTATAATTAAATAAAAAAAAATCTAAATAAATCTTTGTACTTTTCCCTTGGCCATTAATGGGTTAATGCGGTTTACAGAATACATCTACGTACCAAATTTCAATAATGTAGCTCTTATAGTTTCGGAATAAACTAGCTGTGACATACGGACGGACAGACAGACAGACAGACATGACGAATCTATAAGGGTCCCGTTTTTGCCATTTTGGCTACGGAACCCTAAAAAGGGGAAAGTATTGTAACACGTATCGAATACACCGGATTCCGGGCGTAGGTACATTTACATGACGGATTTTTGAACTCAGATCTTTACGATTGGCATTTAATGTTACTGTCTGAAAGGGATTCGATTCCTAGTCATTATTTCAGTACACGTATTTAAGCAGCTTACGCCATCATTATCATCAGCCTATTGCAGTCCACTGCTGGACATAGGCCTCTCCAGTTGTTCGCCATTTAGGGTAAACATCTGGAGGATATACCCATAATCGCCACGCTCTCGCCACCAGTTGGTTGCCAGAGCCTCGTTTGTTATTCGGCAGGATGAACCACGGGCAGGTGAGGTTGGTTTGGAGCGAAAAGACGATAGGTCGCTCCCTTACATTTCCGATACTAATCCACGCGGACTAAATCGTGGGCACAGCTAGTAAAGGTCATGATGCAGAACATCTTAAATCGCCATTCTAATAACTTCAAGTCTTAAAGACTTAATACACTTTTAAACTTTGAAAATAGGGTCGTTAAAGTTTCCGCTAAAGATAACTTCAGCATACAAATTCCTAGAGAGAGATGTCTCCCGTTCTCTGATTGAAACTTCCCATTTATTTCAATTAGCTAGCTTGAAAGGAGATGCTTGAAATTAGGCTCGCTCTATCTTAATTGATGACGGCGTAAGGTCGGTTTTTAAAATGTCCCTTTCTCCGACGTGGAAGGAGAAGATTTATTGTGTACATTCGCCGAGTCTCAGGTATGAAATTCATCCTGTTTATTTTTATGCGTGAATTATGAGCGTGTCCATGTTTTATGGAAAATGCGTACCGTCAAACGGTAAGCGGTAACGAGACTCTAGAAATTTGTATAAAATATGTGTGTGTAATATGAGTATAAGTCATTATAATTCCGGTTATGTCCGTGTTGTGTCCTTGATGGGCGGGAAGATGACCTCGGTGACTTTTTAACACGCTTTCCTGAGCTTCCGAAGGATTATATAATACTGGTATGTATAAAGAAACTTCACTCGGGACATACAATTAAATAATGGCCATTTGTGTTTGTTCCGTGTCTGGGTATTTGAATTTGTATTTAGGTATATATTTATTTATTTATTTAAACTTTTTCGCACAAAATGGTGCAAAAGGCGAACTTAATGCTAGGAGCATTCTCTACCAGTCAACTCTTGGGTCATGCAGAGAGCAGATTTGTTGTGCGGTGAGTGTACAAAAAGGAAACACAATAAAAGAAAATACATTATTTATATAAAGAACTAATATGTGGAAATATGCTAAATAAAGTAGGTATAATATACATATACGAGGGTGGATTAAAAAAGTACCCGTGCTTGATGGCAAATAGGGTTGCTTACGAAAGGTAGCATTACCATCGTGTAGTTATTTCCTTTATTAATAAAAAAAGATAAGAGACAGATGTCTGTGGTTTAGTTTATTTTTGGCGGCCAATTTTGTAAGACTTGTTTTGATTTTCATACAAAATGGAGAACTACCTTTCGTAAGCAACGCTATTTGCCATCAAACTCAAGTACTTTTTGATCCACTCTCGTATTTGTGGCACCTTCATTGTTTTAATATCCATAAAGTAAGTACTTAAATGGATCTTGAAGGGATGTAAGGGACTGACTCATCATCTTTTCGCTCCAAACTCACCTGCACGTGGTGCATCCTGCCGAATAACAAACGAGGCGCTGGCAACCGACCCGCGGACTTTCGCACGCACGCACACAGGCACACGCACACACACACATACACACATACACCACATACACACACACAACACACACACACATACACACACACACTTGTTTTCTTTCAGGGCTGCATGATATACCAATACATACAATATATATATACATGAATACATATTAAATACTACATACATATGAATTAGAAATTATGAATGCATGATTGTTGTGTTATAGCTGAATTGTTTCGTTTTATTTCTCTTTTATTCCAATTTTAAATATTGATGTGCCCATTCGTTTGTCTTGTTACCATTTCTTGATTGACCTTGTGGGTGGGTCACTGGTGACCTGTAATACGGGTTTATAGATAAACCTATCTCAGGCACCAGTCTCTCACACTCAGGGTATTAAGGATGTACAGATTCTGTTATCCCAATATCTTTTTTGTGAGAGAAAATAAAATACTTTATTATTATTATTACTTTGGTATCAAACTATATAGCCACGTTACTTTGGTATCGAACTACGAGTATATAGCCACGCTGGGCCACACAGCGCCATTTAGTCCCAAACTAAGCCTAATATGGACACTAAACAACTAATAGAAACAGACATGTTCATGCACACAAATGTTCATACTGTGCGGGGATCGAACCCACGACTCTTAGCTCATAAGGCAGAGGTCTCTACCAAATGACCCACCGGGCTAGTTTTATTTATTGAGTAATATTTTATGCTTTTATTTAACTAATGGACGCGGATCGAGTAACCGATGAGAGCAAAAATAGATCCGGCATAAAAGCATTACGTATACGTACGTTATATTTCATTTTCCCTTGTTGCAGTATTAGCGGCTGATACTGTACCAGAAGTTTTCAATCCACATTCAATAGGAGGATCGTAAAGTATTTATTTGCTAGTAAAATATCATAATATAAACAACACCCTAGACTTACATTTTGTGTGATGAAATTTTCTCAATAGATAGTGATGTAGAAAAAGCGAAATTGTCGATAATAAACATAAAAACTTCAAGTGAAAAATACCTCGATATCAAAATTAATATTACTGTTAGCAGTGGTATGTGGTCGTGTACTCAACTTTTATTTTAGGGATCAAGAGTCCGTTTTTTTTCATAAATAAATTATATTTTCATGTGATATTCTTTCGAAATGAGGTGATTTGACAGAGGAGAGAAAACTAAAATCAATAACATGATAATGATGTTGAATTACTTTGTGCATGAAACTCATTTTGCTAAATATTTTCTTTTAATTTAACTATGCTATCCTATCATGCCCGCTGTCCTTACTTTACTTGCAGTTCTGTGTTAATTAGAAGATGATATCTACTAGGTATGATAAACCATAGATATTCTAAGTAGTCTGTTCACTTGCTACAGTAAAAGCTACAGATTTTTTATAGTGGCTCGAAATAATGGTGACAACGGGCAAGTAACTGGTCAGTTACCTGTCAGTTGCCACCGTCATGCCAGCCCCACCCTAATCCCCACAAGTCAAGTCAAGTCAAAATAATCTTTATTTGTATAGGTTTTTATGAAAAACACTTACAAATCGTCGAAGCTACCACAAGCTACAGAAACCTTATCGGCAGAAACACGACCCAGAGGTCATTTGGCTGCGGTATAGGTACTATAGGGTGGAGGTCCTTCCCCGGACGGGCGGCTCAATTCGAGCGAAGATTCGCTATTCGCCCTACTTCTCATAAAATATAAAAAATATTATTATTAATAAAATGTTAAATATTTGAATTTAAATACCTTGAAAACCGCTTATCATCATCATTAGCCTATCGCAGTTCGCTGCTGGCGCCAATTGTTTGTAATTTTGCTTGATCCGTGTTTCTCGCATCCAGCATTCATTTTGCCCAAAAAAAAGTAAAATAAATTATGAGTTAAAATAAAATAACCAATTCATCGATATGTTAAAAGTTAAAATGGCCAACTGGTGACATCACTAGGTAAGGTTAGTCATGCATCAAATTGAATATTTTCATAAAAAGCGGCTCATAGTGTAGTGTGGTTGAGATCCTTTGTTTCAAGGACCCGTAATATTATGATGGGCCTTGTATTACTCACGTCATATACCTATAATCGTTTTACAAGTAGTCGTTTCCTTAAAGGTTCGGTATCTACGACCTGATTTTATTGATATTTCCAGACTTAGAACAGGACCTCCCACCACACACTTATCCCGTGAGTGTCGTAAAAGATGACCAAGGGAATGTCAGGAAACAGGCAGTAGCGTTTACCAAGGTACAAATAAAACCTAGGTACTGAGGTCACCAAATCGCTTGCCAAATGTGACCTAGGCAAAAATGACAATAGCCTGTCGCCGTAAAAAAAAATTCATTACTCCGTCTTTTAGATTGGTCCAAAATAAAAGACACGTAGGTATTTTTTTTATTTATAAATTAGACCAAAAATGACAAAGGTGTAGCCCGTTAAAATTACGCGTCACGTCAAAGAGTAGGAGATTTTTCGCCAATGAGTGACGTCAAAGACCCCCGCTCTTAAGTATATTTTTATGCCATGTATCTTTGTTATTTTTTGTTTAAATGAAAAAAGAAAAAAATATGTGTCCAATATATATTTCTTCACTTCGTATAAAGGATCACATATTGTAGGAATATTGAAACGCTTGTGTTATGTACGAGTAGAGTTTATCAGTTGTCTAGTATCCATAGTACAAGTTTTGGCTTAATTTGAAATTAGATGCTGCAATGTGGCTCAGTGTGGCTTGTGCTCAGTTTGATTTCATTATAAAATTATTCTCATTAGAAACATCGAAGTTCAACTTGTCCATTAAAGGGGCCTCAAATACCGTATGAACTCAGAGCTACATAACATTATATGGACAACACATGAACCTTTTGAAGAGGGCATAAATTCCTTACGCAGGCACAATCTCATCCACTCACGACATAAAAAAATTATCGCTCTTAAACAAAGTTTATACGCCACAAAGGCGCATCATCCAATTTCCACATAAAAATAAACCATATTAAGTAATTCCTCTCAACAGTACTTGGAATTCCCGTATTCCCGGACGCTCTCTTATTACTATCATCAAGCCCCGACTTCTTGACTTGCCTTGTTAATTGAGATCTCGTGGTCGTAGGTGTCACCTGATAACCGAAAGATCCAGGATTCGGATTCCGGGTCGGACTTAAGATACATCAGCTTATTACAGTCCAGTGCTAGACATAGGCCTCTCCAGTAGTTCGCGGCAACAATAGAAAAGTCACAGCTGCATTGTCGGCCATCGTGAAATTTGTAGATTTTCTTATTTAACGTTTGTAAGGATCTATTCGGAAAAGTGGCACCTAGAAGCTGATTTCCAAGAGTCGTCCTCTGTTCTAACTTTGATATATTTCTGTCCCTTGTAGGTTTTAGAAGGTCCTAGACTGTATCACGTGGTATGTAGTAGTTAAATGTATAAATAATATTGTAAACACTATGTTGAAAAGAGCAACTATACGAGTTTCTTACCGGTGTCTTCTCGGTAGAATGCTGCTTTCCGAACCGGTGGTACATGATTTGTAAGTGTTTTTTTTAACCTATTTGGCATAAACATTATTTTTACTTTGACTTTGACTTGTTATTTCACATTATGTGATGCTACCGGTATTCCATCATGGCGTTCGTATGAGACAGAACCTTAAGGTTTCTGGGACCAACAATGAAATTAATTTCGTTACAACGACAAAAGTTTCTGATGGACCGAACGGAAAGTGCTCCACTCGTGAAAATGGGTCACTGGGTTTTTCTTCACTTCCTCATCATTTATCGAAAATGCGGTAATAATTGCGTCGAACGTATTCCGAGTATTCGTTTAATAAAAGACGGCGCTAAGACGGCAAATGTGGTGTTGGGTTTATTTCATTTCAAACTAGCTTTCCATTAAATACTGTCATCATTATCATCATCAGCCTATTACAGTCCACTGCTGGACATAGGCCTCTCCAGTTGTTCGCCACTTAGAGCAAACATCTGGAGGATATACCCATAGTCGCCACGCTGGGCAGGCGGGTTGGCGATCGCAGGACGTAGCTTCTTGCTCTGGTGACGCTGCTGCCCGTCACCGGTCTTTAGTATTTAGCTACGCCTTCAATTGTGATGGTTATACCGCCACCAGTCGGTTGCCAGCGCCTCGTTTGTTATTCGGCAGGATGCACCACGGGCAGGTGAGGTTGGCTTGGAGCGAAAAGATGATAGGCCGCTCCCTTACATCCCATTAAATTAAATACTGTAGTCGTATTCATTCTCAAAATGGCTAAATTGAAAACTAAGTCGGTTTTGTTTGAAGTAGGACCGCTATTAACCGGACTCGCAGTTCCAGTTAACGGATCGGAAGTACAGGCGACTGTAGCCACCCAATTTTACTGGACATAGGCCTCCAGTTGTTCGCCTCTTTGGGCAAACACCAGGAGCTGAGCAGGCGGGTCGGCGAAGCAGGGCGTAGCTCCTCGCTCCGGTTACACTGCTGCCCATCATCGGCCTGTGGTACCTAGCTAGGCCCTAAATCTTAATGGTTATACCGCCACCAGTCGGTTGCCAGAGCCCCGTCTGTTAAACAGCAGGATGTACCACGGGCAGGTGAGGGTGGATTAGAACGAAAAGATGACGGGTCGCTCCCTTACATCCCCTAGTTTATCATTGAGGGAGACATATGACCAGAAGGCTGATAATAATGATGATGATATAGATACGCTTAGATTCAAAAATAACATATTATTATATAAATATCATTTACTCATAAAAAGTACTAGGAAAGCAAAACATATAAACGAGTAGAGTAACAAAGTGTAGACACCTATTCAAGCCTCAACGTGGCCTCAATACATACGAGTAATCACTATAAAAGACGTCAAAAGAGTTTTACACTAATTGCGCCAAAGTCCCATCTCATCATGGCTTTGACGCAACTTACTTTCCATAAAACAGCACACCATCACATAATTCACGCGAAAAATATACACAAGAAAAAAAGGGCGGAATTCATAAACAAAATTCACACCTGAGACCCGGAGAACTCCACATTAAATCTTCTTTCAGTTCTCGCCCGGAGCGTTTTAAAAACCGCCGACCTTACACAGGCATTAATTAAGCGAAACGAGCCTAATTTCAGGCTTTGCCTTTCAAGCTAATTGAAATAAATGGGATGTTTTAATCAGAGAATGGGGGAGATGTCTCACTCGACGAATTTGTATGCGAAAGTGTTTGTTCCGTGCTGAGACTCGGGAGGCATCTTGTTTAAGTATTCAAGGGCTTAATAAGCTTGAAGCAGGCAGCGACAGAGAACTATAAAGTGAACCAAAGTCCATTTTTGTTTAGAAATTCTTTCTTAACCCTCGCTTTTCCTTGGTATTTAGAACAGGTGTCTATAGGCTGCGGTAACCGCTTAACATCAGGCGGGCCATAAGCTTGTTTGCCACCCTAGTGGTATAAAAAAAAACAGCTACCGTATAAGATATTTCATGCTACTGTAATTGATGAATAAGTATTTTAATAAGTTAATATCACACAACACCACATACATTTCTCCGAGCCCAAAGTAAGTAGCTTAAGCACTTTTGGGTTATCATCATCATCATCATCAATAGCCTATCACAGTCCACTGCTGGACATAGGCCTCTCCAGCTGCTTGCCACTTAGGGCAAACATCTGGAGGATATACCCATAATCGCCACGCTGGGCAGGCGGGTTGGCGATCGCAGGGCGTAGCTTCTTGCTCCGGTGACGCTGCTGCCCGTCATCGGCCTTTGGTATTTAGCTACGCCTTCTATTGTGATGGTTTTACCGCCACCAGTCGGTTTGCCAGATAAGCCTTTTGGGTTAAGGATACCAGAACAACGAAGGTAGACCCAGACATAGAACAAACACAAATGTTCATCACGCGAATGTTTATCCCGTGCCGTGTGGGAAACCACAACTCTTGTTTCAGAAGGCAGGAGTAACTAGATATAATAATTCACTGCCTTACATCGCCTATTAAATAATTATTATTTCATGAGCATGGTATACTTAGTAAGTTATAATGAGGGATGTAAGGGAGCGAATCAATTAAATATTATAATAATATGTACTCCAATGTTCAACAGTCACAGACTATTGTACAGTGTGCCTAGCACGAACATTTTCGAAAAAGTAAATAACCCAAGACATGCCACGCTGGGCCACACAGCGCCACCTAGCCCCAAACTAAGCCGAAGCTTGTACTATGGGTACTAGACAACTGATAAACTTACATATTTTTTTTTGTAAATAAATACATATTATACATAGAAAACACCCAGACCAATACAAACAGACATGTTCATGAACACAAATGTTTGTACTGTGCGGGATTCGAACCCACGACCCTTGACTCAGAGGGCAGAGGTCACTATCAATTGAGCCACCGAGCCAATAATATGTAGGTATTCCAATGTTCAACAGTCATAGACTATTGTACGGATCTCTTTCTACTCCGTCGAAACGCATTTTACCGTTTTTCTTTCAACAGCTCTCCCCGATTTCGGTTCGAGTTTCATTATTTGCGATTGTTTGGGCCTTCAAAATGAAGATATCGTATCGGATTCGTGATATAGATAAACAGGATCGTTCGCTTGTAACAAATGCATTTCATTCGAAAGGCTGGGAGTATCTTGATTGTTAACATGTGTTCATTTACGCTGGTATGTAAAGAAGTAATTGAAATTCTCTTGTCTGATTGTGCTGTCTGGTTTACGTGTAAAATTGAATGATTGAAATCAAACAACATTAAGAGTAGGTACATTACAATAGTGCCATCTCAAATGTAGGTAAATATAATAAATATTGGCCATCGCAGGGGTGTAGCACCTGAATAAGTTAAATTAACCTGAACATTTTAGGTCTTAGTGTTAAGATCGCTTATAATATAAATTAACACTTAAGTTATTATAGCAGGGTACAAATATTTGCTTCTGTTAACATTGTCCTCTAGTGCACTATAAATTGTAACTTGGAACATTGTATTTTGAAAGATGTGACCTTTGCTTAGGTGTTTGTGTGGTCGATCGCGTTCCGAGCACGAATGGTAATGGGGTTCGGGGTAGGGTTGTCTTGTGCTTACATTCAAGTAAATAAATAAATAATGTGACGTGCAAAAGGATTCGTGAATCTATTTGCAGAAATAAACATTTTTTTTTTAATATGTAAACGTAATGATGGAAATCTGTATCACAGTTTTTTTTTCGAATCCTTACAACAAAAGTTGTAAGCCGTTTTATAATGTACTTTAGAATTGAAGTCCATGTAGGAGAGTAATCATCATCATCATCATCTATATTAAAATCGTACAAACCAAAAAAATATCTATTAATAATTTAAAGAAAAAACGTTTTAAGAGATCTTGTAGAGTAAAACACGAAGCATAATAAAAACTATTTTAAAATTACCTCTTTGGCTCCTGAGCTAGGAAACAACGAATAAAAATCTAAAAGTAATTGCATAATACTTTGTTAAGAAATATCCTAGATTATAGGCGTCATAAAATATATATTATTTTCAGTGAAAGCTAATCTGTCTAGCCTTAAGCAAATCTAGTCAGAATAAAAACACCAATCGAGACAGCAAAAATACTGTTAAGATTTGTTGTGCAAAAATACTGTTACATATTGTAATTTTTTTATCCAGCCCAGTCATTTTGACCAAGCTTAAAATGAAAAGATTGCATATTGACGGGCTCGATGGCGCATTTGGTAGTGAATCTCTGAATTTTGAGCCAAGGGTCGTAGGTTCGATTCCCGCACAGTACAAACATTTGTGTTCACATTTGTTTGTATTTGGTTTGGGTATTTACTTGCTTCGTGGTGTTTACTATGTATAATAATAGATATGTATTTATTTACAAAAAGAAGTATTTAAGTTAGTTTATCAGTTGTCTATGGGTACTAGTACAAGCTTTGGCTTAGTTTGAGGCTAGACGGCGCTGTGTGGCCCAGCGTATCATGTCTTGGGTTATTAATGCAGAATTTATAAGCGACAGCCCTGACTACGGATGGGATTTACGGCGCGAGCGTAAATGGGGATCCCGGAACGATCGGTGGAGGAAGGATCAATACTCTGATCAAATTAGCTTGTCAAAGGACAGGTACGGTAATGCGCCATCGCCGTGACGCGACAGAGGTCAAATGGTTTGAATATATTTATATGGAACCCAATTAGATTAAGACGAGATTTGATATCGAATTATCAACAAGTGGCCATTGCGATCGTAGGTGACCGACAAACAATATTTATTTTATTTTTATTTTCTTTATTAGGAATAACAACAGCCAATAATATTATGTATCAACACAGAATAATAATCACTTAAATATTTTAGGCCACAGCAGTCATTCACAGTTAAGTATTACAAAGTTTTAGTAGGTACAAACATGCAGAAAAATACTACCCCAAATATGTATAATAAAAATATCTAATATATCATCATAATTATCAGCCTATTGCATTCCACTGATGGACACAAGCCTCTTCAGTTGTTCGCCACTAAGGCCAAACTTCTAGAGCACATTCCCATAATCACCGCGATAGGCAGGCGGGTTGGCGATCGCAGGGCGTAGCTTCTCGCTCCGGTGACGCAGGGCGCAATTATTCCCAGTTGTCCCCTCTGGCCCTGTCCCCAGGGGTGACAACTGGGAATTGACTTCCCGGTTGTCACCGGGGTGACAATTCGTGCCGACTGTTCCCTTTGACGGCTGACTAGAGGGGACAAATGGGACGTCTGTTTCCCAGTTATATATAGTAATCAAGAAAAGAGCATGTAATTTCATTAGATTTTCCATTTTTTCTTTATTGTGCTACATATAATCAAATTTAAAAAAACAGCAATGTTTAACTTTCAACATTATTAGCTACATATTGTCAAGAAAGTATCAATGCGTAACTTTTCGCTCCGGTAACGCTGCTGCCCGTCATCGTCCTATGGTATTTAGGAATTTGGAAATTTATGAATTCCCTTACGTATTAAATCCTATACATATTATGTTTTACTTATCAATGAAAATTGACCTTGTGTAACAAATCTTATAAAATGAGAAGAAGAGAGATATCTGTCACGGTGACAAAAATTCACCAGTGCGCTAGGGTATGAGTTCAACTTCGAAAGTATGTAGTAGTATACTTTTTAACACATTATCCTTGGACGTCTTATATATTATTTATAGGTAGAAAACAGTCCTAGAGATCTTAGCATAAAAAATATACAAAAATTAAAAAGAAAAAGTATTTACACGTTGCGTACATTATCTGTGTCACTATAAAAACGGTACAGACACCTAATAAAAGCATGTTGCATATTTCACATTCTATTTTGGACATTACAGCTCGTTATTACAAAATAATGTGACTCGCACATAAATTAAATTTTATAGCTGCATACATTATGTCCGAACTGCATTGGGCATCGTATCTGCACACATTTGTCTGCGTTCCTACCGCATCGCCCAAAGCACCAATCTAATGTGCTTAAATCGTTATTAACTAACCGTTCAACAATAATTCAAATGTACCTACACGACTTGTTTTGATTTGCAATATTTTTTTTTAGGAAATAATGCTTGCTCCTCATGCATTAAAATAAAATATAGGTTATACCTTTTTTTTAATAGTGGCTCGACATAAAGGCTTCCCTACGCCTGATGGAAAGCGAAAGAGAAGCCCAAGTCGCTGTGACAACGGGCAAGTATACCGGTCAGTTACATGTCAGTTGCCACCGCGATGCCGGCCCAGCCCTAACCCCCCCCACGAGCTCCGGAAACCCTACTCACCGGCAGAAACACGACCCATAGGTCATTTGACGGCGGTATTCGATAGGGTGGAGGTCCTTCCCCGGACGGGCGGCTCAATTCGAGCGGAGATTCGCTATGCCCTACCTCTCTTAACAAAATCTTTTCTCCAAATAGATTTACTAGTAATACTTTTGCACTTTTTTCCTACTAGCATTTCGAAGGGTAGCCTGTTAAGAAGTGCCTTAACAAACTTAACAGTTAGCGGTCTTCACTATCACTCTAAAACAAAGTCTTTTTAGGGTTCCGTAGCCAAAATGGCAAAAACGGGACCCTTATAGATTCGTCATGTCTGTCTGTCTGTCTGTCTGTCTGTCTGTCTGTCTGTCTGTCTGTCTGTCTGTCTGTCTGTCTGTCTGTCTGTCTGTCTGTCCGTCCGTATGTCACAGCCAGTTTATTCCGAAACTATAAGAGCTACATTATTGAAATTTGGTACGTAGATGTATTCTGTTAACCGCATTAAGATTTTAAAATAAAATCAGAAAAAAATCCAAAATTTTTGGGGTTCCCCATACATAGAACTGAAACTAAAAATTTTTTTTTCATCGAACCTATACGTGTGGGGTATCTATGGATATGTATTTGAAAATGATGTTGAGGTTACTAACATCATTTTTTTCTAAACTGAATAGTTTGCGCGAGCGACTCTTCCAAAGTGGTAAAATGAGTGTCCCCCCCCCCCCGTAACTTCTAAAATATGGGCATGATAAAACTGAAAAAAATATATCATGTGTATCACTATGAAAACTACTAACGAAATTTGGTTTGAATGAAATCTAGCCAGTAGTTTTTTTTTTAAACGTCATAAATCAAATTACCTAATTTTTTCATTTAATTAACTCCAATATAATAAAACGTAAAGAAAAACATTTATTTAGCTGTATAGTGGTACGGAACCCTACGTGCGAGAGTCCGACTCGCACTTGGCCGGTTTTTTCGTTTCCGTCTGTCCTGATGTAGGTATGCATGGATCTTTAAAACTACGCAACGCATTTTGATGCGTTTTATCTTAACAGATAAAGTGATTCAAGAGGAAGGTTTACATGTATAATACCAAAGCAAAGCGAGGCTGGGTCGCTAGTTAAACATAAAATGCACTTCTTCTCCCGCGTATAAAAGAGCATTCAAGATGACCTCACTTTTTTAAAAAGGGGAATGCATTAGGCACTTTCATGCCGTCTCCGGGGGGAGGTGGCATGGTGTGTGGGACTCACACCTCCCAAAATGGGAGGGCACACCCACTAAACCCCCTTGTGTCACCAGTGGGCAGTAAGTTGCAGGGACACGGGTAGCATCGAAGCATACGGCCACATCCCTGCTTGCCCTGGCCAACCGCAGATGATAAGCGGCCGGCGCTCCTGGTCCGGGGAGGGCAAATACCCCTGCCGCCGGATCCGGGGAGCAATAGGCTGCTCCCTGGGCGGACCTCGTGCAACGGTGTGGCTGCACCCACCACACCGTTACGCCTTTATGAGTGGTTCGCGCTCCCGCACTTACCACTCGGGGAGGATGACCTCACCACTCGGGGAGGATGACCTCACTGTGCCTGATGGTAAGCAGTCGTTAAAATTAAGGTCCACTCAATTCGTTGGATTCGACACCCAATTTATGATACGAACAGCTGAACTGAGGACGTTTGATAGATCAGCTGGCGATGACGTCATCCCGATTGTAGCTTGCGCTCACGAAGGGACCGATACAAAAGCTTTGAGAGAGGGAAATTGACCTATGCGTGTAAGCCGATGGGTTGATTGAAATGCCAAAGTTGCAGATTGCAACGGGAAAATGGGAATGCTAACAAACAATACCACTTGTTGTATCGATTTTGGCAATATCATTGGATCTATGATCAAGAAACCGGCCAAGTTCGTGCCCAGCCACACATAGAATAGAGTTCCGTAGTCCGCCACAAATAATATTTTCCATGTATGCATTATTATCATCGTCAGCCTATCATAGTCCACTGCTGGACATAGGACCCGAAGGATTTGCCCATAATCGCCACGCTGAGCAGGCGGGTAGTTTCTCGCTCCGGTGATGCTGGTTCCCGTCATCGGCCTGTGGTTTACTAATTAACGAGTTGTAATGTATATTCTTCAACGTTCATCATTATGGACTACGAAGCTAACCAAGCATTAAGACTAAAAAGCTAAACATTACAAACTACAGGGGTTCCGGTCGCGAACCATGAAAATTTAATATTTCCAGACGACTAGTAAAGATGCTTTCAGAGTTAATGAACATATTATGCAGAATGACACCCAAGCTTGTAATCATATTATATTCTATTCGGCTTAACTGAACACATTTGATATATCAGCTGGTAATGACGTCATTTCGTTAATCCTTAGGTACGTGTAAACAGGGACAATGCCATCAGAACATGCTTTGTAGTAAGAGGATCAGTCCGCATGTTATAAATGGAGCTACTGAACACGTGCTATCGTAACGTGCTAGTTATAGAACTGAAATCAATAAATGCAATGTTCAAGTGGATTATTAATAGTTTTTCATTAATCAGCCACCTCAGAAAAGGCTTAATACCAGGGCTTTCATCGGACTGTTGATTGTTTGATTGGAATATGGAAAGAATAGGACCCAGACCCGACAATTTTTAACAGCTTCGTTTTAGAAATCGACTCGACCGAGAATCGAACACGGGACGTCAACTCTTTTAAACTTAAAGCTCTTACCATTGAGCCACCAAGGACCGAGTATAATACCTTGCACGATAAAGCACTATAATCCATTCAAATTGACAGGCTCGGTGGCTCATTTGGTAGTGACCTCTGCCCTCTGAGCCAAGGGTCGTGGGTTCGATTCCCGCACAGTACAAACATTTGTGTTCATGAACATGACTGTTTGTATTGGTCTGGGTGTTTTCTATCTATGTATAATATGTATTTATTTACAAAAAAAAAATTGTATCTAAGTAAGTTTATCAGTTGTCTAGTAACCATAGTACAAGCTTCGGCCTAGTTTGGGGCTAGGTGGCGCTGTGTGGCCCATCGTGGCATGTCTTCGGGTTTAAATTCAAATGGTTTATTGCAGACATGTGGTAAAATACAGGATGGTATTATAACTATGTGTAAAGCTTTGAATCTCACTAATCGTATTGAAGGTTCACTCACACACATTATAATACTCATTCACAACGCACACACACAAGTAGATACAAGCTGTGAAGTGTATGTGACACACAAACTTAACACCGTGTTTAGATCGCACCACTGAATGATAATACTGGTGTAAGAGAGGTAGGGCATAGCGAATCTTTGCTCCAATTGAGCCGCCCGTCCGGGGAAGGACCTCCACCCTATAGAATACCGCAGCAAAATGACCTCTGGGTCGTGTTTCTGCCGGTGAGTAGGGTTTCCGGAGCTCATGGGGGGGTTAGGGTTGGGCCGGCATGGCGGTGGCAACTGACAGGCAACTGACCAGTTACTTGCCAGTTGTCACAGCGGCTTGGGCTTCTCTTTCGCTTTCCATCAGTCGTAGGGAAGCCATTATGTCGAGCCACTATAAAAAAAAATGATAAAGAATAAACCTTAATTGACGACTTTTCACAATTAAATCAAGCATTCGCTTAAATTAAAAGTAAAGCTTCACCGAACTTTTGTCAGAGCTTTACAGAGACTTCAAATCATTTGAAATGACAAATACAAAGCCCCAAACATGTGACCGCAATGAAAACAGCTCGTCACGATGTGCGGACGGCTCAAAGCGAGCTTTACAGCTCCTTTATTCAGCCTAAAATCAATTGAAACGCAATTTCATTCAGAACATTTTTCAGAGCAAATATTCAGAGCATTTATGTATTCAAACATATTGATTGGCTCGGTGGTTCAATTGGTAGTGACCTCTGCCTTCTGAACCAAGGGTCGTGGGTTCGATTCCCACCCGGGACAAACATTCGTGTGATGAACACTTGTGTTTGTTCCGTGTCTGGGTGTTTATATTTGTATTTAAGTATTTATTTGTGGTACCATCGTTGTTCTGATACCCGTAACACAAGTGCTTAAGCTACTTACTTTGGGATCGGAGCAATGTATGTGATGTTGTCTGATATTTATTTATAGGTGCAGCGTAGATGGCAGACTATCTGTTACGCACTTTTTAGTCTGTGAAAATAGAACCTATGCAATTATATGCAGTAACGCAGATGACGCGCCAATAGTCCGGCGCACAAAAAAACCGTGTAATTTCAGCAGCCCGGATCGCGGCGCGTCGCGCCACGCCACACAAAAGTCTGCGGAAATAATAGAACTCTTGCCTAAACACGCGCTAACGCAGACGGCGCAAAATTTAGTCCGCAATGTGCAGTTGCTAGGGTTGGACGTAACGCACGCGATCTATAGATAAATCGACGGTCCCTACGTATAAAAGGTCATGTCGAAAATGGCCAAATTTTTTTATTGCATATATCGCTTTAGATTGTCCATACGCTCATATCAATACATGATTTTTTTTTAAATTGTATGTATTTTACTACATACACAAACCGTATATGAGAACAAGTATTGTAATTTTATGGAATTGGTGCCGTAGACGCGGATATGTATACTTGTCATTTTTTACTACGTTTTAAAATGCGCGCCAATCGGTGCAAACGCGGTCATGTCAAACTTAACCTCATTTACGGGAGATTCCCCGGCAGAGACGTGTTGATTTGTCGTTGACGTGTCGACTTATATTTTTTAAATATAAGTCAATTGTACAAAGAAAATATAAAATTTATTTTTATAGAAGTATATCCAGTCATGACGTACAAGTCTGTATATACGTCCTAATATAATTATAGTTTTACGGATTTGTTATCATTTACTCGTAACTGTTTTTGTTGTCTGGCCCGTTGGTGCAATTAATAATAGTCCTGTTTTGTGCGCTATGGGTGCACTAACTTACAAAAGTTGGAATCTCACCCATGAATATTATTTGTGGTACAAATTTCTTTTTTTTTGTTCTATCCTTGCAAGTTAAATTATAATGTAAGTCAATAAATAAGTCTTTCAATTAAAATAATAATTTTGACCACTATTCCACCGACTAGTTTAGGGGCAGGTAATGTTTTTGAAGATGTCAAATATTAAAGTTATTTAATTCATTGTTTGTCTTATAAACTTTTCATTTATTAGAGATACATGCACATGGAGAAGGATATGTCGCTGGACTATGAAGACCAGGCTTTAGAAGTTGCTGACAGCGTTAGAAAAGCTCCCGAAATACATAGTGATATAGAAAAAAATAACACATTTGATATACTATCGCAGACCGATTTATTTTATTTAAATTTATATAATTGAGACAGTCGGTGAAATTTCAAATGATGAAATTTTACATTGTACAACTAAAATTTGATAGATTCTCATTCTTTTGCTCTTACACCAATGCCTATCCCTTATATGGTTTTTGGAGGCAGTGATAATAATTATTTTGATTTTTTAAGCGATTGTAATGTTGTCATATTTGATACTTCTTTAGGAACAAGCCCGTTAGGTTCTAGTGAAATGTCTGGTTCATCAACACCGCAAAGAAAAAGGGTTCACCTTAAGAAGTCGTAGAAGTAGACCAAAACTTCATTTTCGATTTCAAAATTTGGCTACTTTCTAAGAACCGGCTTAAAGATACAACTTCAGATATAGTATTTAAAGTATTTAAAGTATTGCGGAATAAAATTAAAGAAGTATAACTTCAAGAAATGCATCCATATATAATTGAATTTATATACGATTTTTTAAAGATAATTACAGGAAATTAGACTGTACAAATAATTTGAAACTGACAAGAGGGAGAAAAAAGAAAGAGCAAGAAATAATACTAGAGAAGTTGTACAAAGGGCCACTTCCAATTGCTGAAGTAAAATACAAAGACTTGATTAGTGTTTGCGATACAATGATTATTCCAAAAAAGTATCACTATTTCTATAAGACTTTTTCTGTAAAAAATATAATAAGTTCGTCGGTCGATTGTTAAAAAATAAAACACACGTATTTTTTCATTTCTGAATTAGACTAAAAACGACTAAGATCTAACCCGTTAAAATTACGCGTGACGTCAAAGAGTGGGAGTTTTTTCGCCACTGAGTGACATCAAAGACGCGAATGTATGACGGAATGTTACTCCTAAATTTGGATGCTTGTATCTTTGTTATTTTTTTTTCTAAATAAAAAAAGAAAGATACGAGCCCAATATATTTTTAAATCTAAAATGCGGACTAAATATGATGTAATTATTTGACCCTGGAAATATCCCTATTGAGTTACTTGTTGTAATAAAAATTTATAATTTTGTTCATTTCCTATTGTACAAAATAAATAATAATTCATAACAATGAATCAGTCTGAATAAAGCTGTGATTATAATAATTAAAATATATTATATAAAAAAATGTCCAATAAACTATATTAGATACTATTATTTAGATTGTTAAGCCACTATAAATAAGTTGTTGCCAAAAAAAAAATTATAATTTTGAATAGTAGACGAAGCTGTGATTTTTATGTTTAGTTCTTAATTTAATTAGACTACTTACAAAAAAACAATAGTCATTTATAGAAGACGATTACCGTTAAATTAATATGTTATTCAAGATACACAAAACTTGTTTAATTATCAAAATAAACCCGATTAATATTCATAATAGAAGACATGACTGTTTTTACATTGCAAGGAATTGTTCTTCCGACCGGATGAAGTAAAACCAAGTATAAAGAGATATGTCCTCATTAACTTATTTTTTATATTATTGCTTCAAGATCTAGAGATGTTTAAGGTACCATTGTAAACAAATAATTATATGTTTCTTTTTAAACAAGTAATACTAGCATTTTACCATTAAAAATTGCATTATTTCTTCCTACGTACAAACGGTCATCTAAGATTTGTCCGATGTGGCTTTATTTCAATAACGGTGTAAAAACGGTCATCTGTCTGTTTTTTATAGAAAATGTACATAAATTTAATATCTTTGAAAACATTTAAAGAATGTCTAACTATAATAACACATTACGCAAACAATATATTCAAAGTTTAAAGTATTTTTATTTCTAGAGCGATTTGAACTTTCATTTCGCTCTCCTGTAAACCTTAGTTTTAGACTTATCCTCTTATTCGTAGGGACCGTCGAAATAGGGTCTACGTCGCTACAGCCGACAGAATGATCGAAGATGTGAGTCGTCTGCGTTGTCTGTGAAAAACCCGTGACAGACTTTTTGCGCCCCACGCAGACTTTTTGTGCGCCGCCGACTCGTTCGCACAAAAATTTGTGCCGTCTGCGCAGCACCTTAGGGAAATTGGACAGCTTCGGCTTTTTCTACTTTTTCTCAATAAAATTAATGAAGATATTTTAAATTTTCATCTGACGTCAGAAGTTCACAACTAAATAGATTTTTCGCAAAAAAAACTCGAAAACAAGCGTTCGCAATGAAAACTGTTCGTCACGATGTATCCAAAACTGAAAGCCTTTGCAACACACGCCATACGAGCCCTCTATTCAGCCTAAAAGCAATTGATGCCCGATTTTACTTTACTCAATACCAGTGTTATTCTACACTAGCTGTGCCAGCGGCGTCGCACGCGTAGATATGTGGTTTCAAAAATAACGGACTTCCATAAAATGGTATCTACATTTTGAGTTAGACCTTCAACTATACATTGGTTAAAACCGCATCCAATTCCATGCAGTAGTTCCATGCATGCAAATAAAAATTTATATACGTCAATTGTGTTTTTTAAACATTCTATATTGTGTAAACAAAGGACATTGAACCTTTCTATATAGAAACACAAAAGACAAATTAAAAGAAAAAGGTATAATATTTTAAAGGGAAGGAAGGTAAGGGCCTATCATCTTTTCGCTCCAAGCCTGTGGCAACTCTCTGGCTGCAGAAAAACGATTGAAAGCATAGCTAAGTAGCACAGGCCGATGACGGACAGCAGCGTCACCGGAGCAAGAAGCTATCCGCCTGCCCAGCGTGGCGATTTTGGGTAAAACCTCCTGATCTTTGACTAAAGTGGAAAACAAATTGGAAAAGCCTACGACCAGACAATACTGGACCAATGACGGTAGGTTGATGAGAATTAAAGGAATGATTTTACCTTATCAAACAAAGTGTCAAGCAAAAATTAAACCGACTTCAAAAAAAAAACACAAACGACCAAAAGTAAAAAGCGATAAATAACGTAAGCAATTATTTAAATATTACAATTATCACTTATTTTTGAAGTCGGTGCCAGCCTCTAGGTACTAACGTAGACTGTTGTTATATGACGCGCGCGGCCGGCAAATCCACACGACAATATACCTAGATACATTCATTTGTTTGGCTGGTACCGACTTCAAAAATAAGTGATAATTGTAATATTTAAATAATTGCTTACGTTATTTATCGCTTTTTAGTTTTGGTCGTTTGTGTTTTTTTTTGAAGTCGGTTTAATTTTTTTTTTAAAATAATTTTATTTCTCTATTTTTAGTTGCGTTAATGTGCTGTGACCTTGAATAAGGGCTAATTAATGTCCTTAAGAGTTTTACTTAGGAATGAAAAATTTTGCTTTAAGTCAAGTGAAGACTTTGCGATCTAGAATCAAGCAAATCACTTACCAAATCACCTGCCCTATTAGCCCTGAATAAGCACATACTACTACCTAGTTTCTATCGACCAATGTCAGTACTGTTCCCTAACTCCTAACCGTTATGGAGTTCTGTGGCTTCATCATCAGCACCAGAGGTTGACGCCCGTAAGCAAATACCTGAGTTAAATATGATTACGTAACAAAAACACCATCATCATCATCAGCCTATTGCAGTCCACTGCTGGACATAGGCCTCTCCAGTTGTTCGCCACTTAGGGCAAACATCTGGAGGATATACCCATAATCGCCACGCTGGGCTCCTCGAACCTCCACCACCTCGGAAGTGCCCTCTGTCGAACAAAAAAAAAATTTTTGAAATCCATCCATAATTGACGGAATAATCGGTGAACAAACATAAAAAAAAAATATTATACATACAGACGAATTATTGAGAACCTCCTCCTTTTTTCGAAGTCGGTTAAAAAAATGTCGGATGAATAGCAAATAATTCAACAGGCAGGTAATAAATTAATTAGTGGCACACAAATTAATTTAACACAATTCCAATTTTGCATATGGGTATCCCGTGCTAATTTAGTTCAATTATGCATTGGCTAAACAGCTCAATATGTCAATAACGATGACGTCATAGCCAGAACGTCATCCACATGATTCAGCGTTGCCTCTGTCAATATCACTGGCATTATTAACCGATTCTTTGGAGCATAATAGACTGGGGGGCAAAGTTCTATTTGGATAAATTATTTTCACCATAATATTATGGGTTTTAGTTTATTTTGACTTGTTTAAGGTTTATTTTGGAAGTTATAGACTTTCAGTTCAGCTGTTCAGAAACAGCAGTATTGATTTGGATGTTTTCTAAGTATAATATGTATTTATTTATGAGTGGACACCAGTTTGGTCACGTCGCAAAGTAGCTAGAGCTTAGATATTATTTTTTTGTTACTGTGTGCCAAAGAAAGCTTTTCTGATACTTATTTACAAAAAAAATACTTTAGTAAGTTTATCTGTTGTCTAATACTCATAGTACAAGCTTTGGCTTAGTTTGGAATAAGATGGTGCTGTGTGGCCCAGCGTGGCATATCTTGAGTTATTTATTTATGTTAATAATTAAATAAATCTTCTCCGAGCATCGTAATAGTATCTTGAGCGTTATAACTATAAATCGGGACTTCTTGAGATTCTCATCGTGTTCTCGATTACTTGGCTGTCGAAACACCAATGAAGCCTTTGTTTCAGGATCAGTCGGCGTGTAGCCGTACCAGTATAGCTGTGGAGAGCGATTTATTTTTTTATAAAAAGAGCTTTCAGGATGACTTCACTCCGCCTGATGGTAAGCGGTCGTGAGGTCGACAGGCACAAAAGAACAAACCCATTGCGCTTGTCGCCCTCACCCTGAAGGCCCACTGAGATGCCGTTTCACGCCCCGCCTAAAGAACCCAGGATTGTAAGATCAGGATTGTATGCAACAAACTGAGCTAACCTTCATAAACCAATTAGCTAATAGACGTGAACATTTTCAACTGACTGGGCGATGTCGTTAAAAGCTCGCCAATTTTCACACGCCAAAGGCTATGTTTGTGTGACTCACTAACAAAGGTAAGATTCCATTACATCACAGGTCCGGGCGGAACAAAGCGAGCGGTTTGGAGCACACACCGGCTTGTTAACGTACCGGGGCTCTGTGGGCGCATCGATCGGGATGGTCTGGCTAAGTTGACTTTACACCAGATTACATTAGGCCATTAAAAATTGGTAATCTTGGGATGTAAGGTAGCGACCTATCATGACTTCTCTCCAAACTGTGACGGGTAGAGCAGATAATATTGTGTAATATTGAGGGTGGTGTTAGAACTTTTTTATTATAAAAAGCAGTCTGCCGCTAACTCCCGCTTTTCATCACCATTCTCACCTGCCCGTCGTGCATCCTGCCGGATAACAAACGAAGTTCTTGAAAGCGATTGATAGCGGATTAGCTAATAATATTGACGGCGTAGCTAAACACCACAGGCAGATGATGGACAGCAGCGTCACCGGGATCGGGAAACTACGCCCCGCAATCGCCAAACCTCCTCTTTTTTTTGCCGGGGAAAATGCATTTATGCAATCCCGCTGCTTGGGGGAGCAGCGGGCTATGAGGGACTCATCCCGCCTCGAAGATGCAAGTGAGGCGGGAAATACCCACTAAAAATCCCGGCCCCTTCGTCATGCGCCTTAAAGGTGGTGTCGAGGGTCCTATTAGTATGTACACCAAGACAATCGTTAAACCTCCTGCGCAGAGCGGCGATTATGGGCTAAGCCTCAGGATGCCTCCGGATAATTGCTCCAAGTGGCGAATATCTGGAGAGGTCAGCATTGACTGTGATAGAGCGAATGCTTAGGAGCACACACCGGCTTAACGGACTGAGGCTCTGTGGACGCATCGATTGGCACGGATTGATTAAGTTAAGTTGACTTTACACCAGTTTACACCAGGTTTTTAAATTTGGTACTGGTATAAGGGAACTATAAGGGAACGTCCTATCATCATTTCGCTCCAAGCCAACCTCACCTGCCCATGGTACATCCTGCCGAATAACAAACGAGACGGTGGCAACCGACTGGTGGCGGTATAACCATCACAATAATTGAAGGAGTTGCTAAATACCACAGACCGGTGACGGGCGCAGCGTCACCAGAGCGAGAAGCTACGCCCTGCGATCGCCAACCTGCCTGCCCAACGTGGAGATTATGGGTATACCCTCCAGATGTTCGCATTAAGTGGCGAACAACTGGAGAGGCCTATGTCCAGCAGCATGATGATGACTGGTAGTCCATGTGGTTTCCGGATTTAGAATAGGACCACTCCGTCTCATCCCGTGGCTGTCGTAGAAGACGACTAAGGGAATATCAGGAAGGGTTACCTGGGTACAAATAAAACCTACTGCGGTCACCAATCCGCCTACCAAGCGTGGTAACTAAGGCAAATATGCCCAAATGACAATTGTCATTTGGGCATAATTATTTGATAGGTCTCCCCCAATGGGGAGCCAGTATTATTTTACAAGTAAAAATGTTTGACCAACAAATATAACATTATTATTCAAAAATTCAAATTGTTCTTGGTCTTGAGAGTATCCACATTATTCGTACAATATCACATTACAGTAAAACGTAAAAGGTGTCTGTATTGAGAATGTGAGCTGACAGCAAATGCCGCTAAAGTGCCCACTTTACCGGAACTTCTTAGAATTGTACGGTACTGCATTTTTATCAAATAAATAAATTGCGCAAGACAGACTGTATCCTACGAACCACCCGCTCTCAAAATAAGGTTTTCCTTTACTACGTATTATAAGTAGATAGGAATGATGGCTGATCTCTCTCCGGTCGCGTCGTGTTGATTTAACATCCCATCGGATTATGAAAGTTGAAAACAGAGTGTACCTGTATTGCATACAATCTCCCTCAGTCTTTCCCTCATTACTGAGAACTGCTATCACTGAGAATGGTTGAATTCGTAGAGAATGCCTTTACGCATACACCAGGGCCCTGGGCACAGGACACCTGGGTTATGGAGGGCACACTCCTATCTATCGGAGAATAACCACTAAATCCGGCGACGGTCTACTACAAGCGATCTGTCTGAGGGACGTCAGGATGCCCGGAAGGACTCGACGCAACCTGCCTCAGCGAGGTAGCGTAAGCATCATATCCCAGGAGAAAGGTGTGATGTCTTCCCGGCGCCTTGCGATGCACGAAGCCACTGACCACTGCGCCCGACGGCACGTTTCGTTTTCCTTGGCCACTAGGCTCTATCGACTGTCCTCACACGTTTCTGTGTGCAACTCCTGCATTGATATCAATAGCCATTACCGCGGTCTATTCATCATCATCAGCATCAGCCTATCGCAGTCTACTTCAGGATAGAGGCTTCTCCAGTAGTTTTCCAGTTCAGGCAAACACCCGGAGGATTTACCAATAATCACCACGCTCGGTGCGCGGGTCGGCGTAGCTTCTCGCTCCGGCATTCTATTGCCAGATGAAAACCTTCTTCGACCCCGGAACGTTTTGTCTAGGCTTTGTAGAAACTGTTAACTTATAATTGTATTCTTAACACATTAGCGGTAAATCTTCAAAGTGTTCAAAGATGCCGCCTGTGCACAAATACAGTTTGTCTCTTAATCTATTTTAAATGATCCTACAGGTAATCTAGATTTCCTGAGCTCGCGTCGTGAATCAAGTTTAAATTTACAGAAACTTTCTTTAACACCGCAGACTCGGCAAATTGTAAAAGCATTGCAAGGAGTATTAAAGAAGTCTTTGTGTAATTTATTTTGTTCTTGAAGTTATCTAGTCAAGATTGCTGTTTTTGCACAATTAACATTCTGAATTTCCAGTACTTAACTTAGAATAACATTTTGAGGTCTGACCTTGCGAGTAATGTTTCGGAATAAAGTTACCTAATTAATGGTCCTTAATATACGTTTACTATGTAAATTGTTTTGTACATAGTATTGTATTCAAAAGTATTTTTATAATCTGTTTTTTACTAACATCAGCCTTTCGCAGTCCACTGCTGGACATAGGCCTCTCCAGTTGTTTGCCGCTTAGGGCAAACATCTGGAGGATGTACCCATAACCGCCACGCTGGTTAGGCGATCGCACGGCGTAGCTTTTCGCTCCGGTGACGCTGCTGCCCGTCATCGGCCGGTGGTATTAGCTATGCCCCCAGTTGTGATGGTTATACCGCCACCAGTCGGTTGCCAGCGCTTCGTTTGTTATTCGGCAGGATGCACCACGGGCAGGTAAGGTTGGCTTGGAGCGAAAAGATGATAGGTCGCTCCTTTACATCCCGGTCACTCCCTTACATCCGTATTTGTTACTATGTTTTTTACGTCATAGCTAGTTAGTGTGTTTTAGAGTCTGCGGCTAAATACAGTGTTTTTGTGGTTTTCCATTGTTTTTTGATTCTACACCCCAAACGCACGCTCCAGACGCCACAAACGGGTAGGTACAGGATACGAGAGCTAAGAGTTTTAAGAGAGGTAGGGCATAGCGAATCTTCGCTCGAATTGAGCTCCCCGTCCGGGGAAGGACCTCTACCCTATAGAATACCGCAGTCGAATGACCTCCGGGTCGTGTTTTGCCGGTGAGTCGGGTTTCTGGAGCTCGTGGTAATGGGCGCTGCATCGGCAGCTGCCGTGTAAGGGTTGGGCCGGCATAACTGTGGCAGCTGACAGATGACTGACCGGTTACTTGCCCGTTGTCGCAGCGACTTTGGCTCTTCTTTTTCTCAATCAGGCGTAGGGAAGCCATCTTGCTACTATAAAAATATCCACTTACCTATAAATAAGAGCAAATAACATTCATTATGTACTAGTAGGCACCAATTTGTATGTCCGTTGTAGCGCATTGAAGGGCGTATGAGAATAACGTTTGATCAAAATAAAATGCGTCACTGACCTGAAATAATTGATTATAACTTTATTAGATATGTCTTGTTAGTATATTTGATATTCAATATTTAGTATTCACAAAATCAAGCTGATGTAGGTACCTTTTTTATTGGTAACTAGCTTTTTTATAGTAGTTTGATTTGATAGATGAGCTCCGAAAACCCTACTCATCGGCAGAAAAAGGACCCGGAGGTAATTTGGCTGCGGTATTCTATAGAGTGGAGGTCCTGTCCCGGACTTTTCGCTCGAATTAAGCCGCCCTAATTCGAGCGAAAATTCGCTATGCCCTACCTCTCTTAAAGTCATTATTTGCATCAGACTGTTCACCTCCACTGCTGGACATATCAATCAACTGCTGGACTGCTCAATGACAATTGCCATTTTGGGGGATTAAAGCAAAACCCACCTGGGTTGGTGACCGCAGTACCTTTCATTTATAGCCAGGTAAACGCTGCCCATTTCCTGATATTCCCTTACTCGTCTTCTACGACACCCACTTCAACCACCAATCAGATGAATTGGTCCTGTTCCAAGTCCGTAAGCCACACATATATATTGTATATATATTGTATAGTGTATTATTCAGATAATATGTAAAACTCAAGGGTGACCGACTGACTGACTGACATAGTGATCTATCAACGCACAGCCCAAATTACTGGACGGAACGGGATGAAAAGAGAATGACCAAATATGGTTTCGTTTTGTACATGAACGAAATTAACCTGAAAAAAATTGTATTTCATTTTCACAAGACCTTCTACAAAAACAAGTCAAAACTTCGCCGGGGAAAAAAGTGCTAATTTAAAAGTAATTTTTATAACAAAGTACTTCCTCTACCAAAGAACTATACTTTTTGGGGTTGCAGGGTTGCCAATATTTAAAATATTAATTCACAATAATCGATTCCTGATACACAACTCGGAAGGATGAAGGAGGGTTAAAAATAATATATTAAGGATATTTACAAAACAAATTCTTTTTTTCATAGAAAAGAATATCTTCGAGAATATTTAGTTACTTTACCTTCCAATAAATGACAACAAACCTTAAGTGAATGAATATCGATTGATCCAATGAATATCGATTCGCATTTATATTGCGACGGGCAACACCAAGAGTGATGAAAAAAAATAATGAAAGTGACATGACATTGACATTAGAGAAATGTTATTGTTTTGTTTTAGCACTGACGATTTATTCGTTTTGATTTATCTTTACGTTGAGTTGAGCGCCTTTTTTCTCCGTAACTGTAGAAATTGAAATTAGATAATCGCCGTTTTAGCAACTGTTCGTTATGATTGACGCAGGACGCCCAGCTGCCGTTCGGAAAGGTATTTAACGTTGTGAAAAATAACCTAAAATAATGAACTTCATGAACCTGTTGCTCGCAACTCCGGCGAAATAGATGCTTATTGTTTTTTATAATGTATTCTATGTTTAATACTCTATCCAATGAGATAGATTTCATGGAGGTACAAAGTGATAAAATTAGAAACCAAAGCCCATACTACAATGGTCATTCTCCTTTGGCATGCAGGTAGATGTTACGACATAGGTATCCGCTAAGAATGGATTTTGACCAAGTCCACCCCTAAGGGGATAAAATAAAGGATGAAACTTTATTTCACGCGGACGAAGTCGCGGGCACAGCTAGTTATGCATAAAAAAACGACTCCCAAAAGCAATACTAGATTTGGCTAAAACCACATCTCAATTTTATGGCAATAAAATTGGCAACAGTTCCAGAGGCCCTAGTTAAGATACCGTTATTTAGTGTCTGCTAGATAACAACTTTTCCTTCATCAATTACACGGAAAACCCATATCGATTCAGAACTTCTATCAGAGAATAATTTTGTGCGGAGCGGGTGATATCGTTCTGAACTTTATAAGTATTAACTGTAGCACAGTCTAAGCAGTAAGTAACTGTATTATTAATGTTACTAAATACTTATTAACCTAATAATTTTTTCTATGATTTTGAGAGCAACTACACAAGTTTCTTGCCGGTTTCTTTTCTGTGGGATGCAGCTTTCCGAAACGGTAATGTTACCTCTTTAACTTACTTCAAAAAAGGAGGACGTTCTCTATTCGTCTGTGTGCTTATGTATATTAAAGTTTTGGTCGTTTGTGTTTTTTTTAAGTGTGGATTTGCCGGCCGCGCGCGTCATACAATATAACGGTCTAGGTTACCTAGAGGCTGGCACCGACTCCAAAAATAAGTGTTAATTGTAAATATTTAAGTTAAGTAGATAATTACTAACGTTATTTATCGCTTTTTAGTTATGCAAATATAGTTTTTGTCAATCTAAAGTTTTGGTCGTTTATTTCGCTTCCTGATTTTCAAATTGAGCATTGTAATCTCGCAGTGAAATTAATACTTACTCCTTGTTACTGATCAATTGATATTGGTCTTATTGTAGATATTCCATATCTTGTAGCCTATTCATTCCTGACTTGTCGAAATCTGATCTGGGTACATCAGGAATGGGGAGCAAACACAACGACAGGGATGTATTGTGGTAATAGAGGAAGATACAAATATGTTTAACGACGAATCATGTTTCTGCAAAGGCTGTTAGTAAATTACGCAACACATAGTTAGTATTAGGCATTTATAAGAAAGTCTGTATATTGACTGGTCCATTGGCTCAATTACGTAGTTGTGACTTCTGCCTCCTGAACCAAGGGTCGTGGTCGTAGTCTCCTAATACATCTTGTAATGAACATTTTTATCTTTGTTCCGTGAAACCTGTGAACATTCTTTGTTTTGATACCCATTAACAAGTGCATAAGCTACTTTGAGATCGGGGCAACGATGCCATGAAAATGAGACAAATAGACCCCAAGAAATGACAGGCTGGACCACACAGCGCCATTTCAGCCCCAAACTAAGCCGAAGCTTATACTATGGGTACTAGACAAATGATAAACTTACTTAAATACATATTTTTTTTGTAAATACATGTAATACTAAGAAAACACCCAGACCAATACAAGCAGATATGTTAATGCTTACAAATGTTTGTTCCCAAAATTGGTAGATACATAATAGAAAAATTTAATTACATTTTTGTCAAAGATTTTCGATATGTTAAGATATGTATAATTAAGCGATAATACAAGTCTTTGTACCAGTTATGGGTATTCCCATAGATTTAAGCATATGATTTCAACTTAAACCATCCCCGAACACCGATTTGCGAAGCAGCTACACACAAAGCGAAGCCTTACAAATGCCCAGTGTTCCCGCTTCCCAAAGCAGCCCATTCACAACTGCCAAACTTTCCGTTTGACTGTCCGTTTGATTGTTTATATAAAATAAAATTTTACTACAAATAAAAATACCCAAACACCTAATAAAACATTATAGGCCGAAAATAAAACAAGTTAAATAAAAAAGAAGAGACACAAAAGTGGCCTCCCGAGTTGTATCAACTCTTTAGGAGATTGTTCCGCTTAAGTCCGCCCAGATTAAATCCTCGACAAAAGCTGTCAGCAGCTCGCTATCATTTGTCAATTCTGTTCACGGCATTGTCGCCTTTATTGTGCGAATATAATACCGCCCATTACAGCATAAAAACTTGGCGAAGAATGCACGACGATGGAAACAATTGAACGAGCAATAAACACACATTGTTTTTCATCTTAAAATGTAAATTGTGACGGTTTTTCTCATTTTGTGTTTTATTACGTATTATAGCTTCGACCCAGTTCCGTTGATGGAAAAATTTCCACTGCTACATTGTCTTTTAGAGTTTTTCAAGATGACTGCATTGTTTTCCAAGTTTTCCGCTAGTCATTTTGAGTATTATGCTTAACCGCGCTGAAAAAATTGGGTCTGAGATTGACGGTTTAAGTCAAAGCAGTAAGGTTCATAGTTGAATGAGTCTGTGCAAGTTAGTAAGGGTATTGAAGCAATCAATGGCGTGTTTTTCAAATAAATGAGTGAAGTTTTCATAAACGAAGCACTGATTTGTTATCGCAGGGCCAAAGCCACAAACAATGTGTTAATTTTACACTTAATCAAACGAAAATGCATACATACATTGCATTTTCTTTCGATTTGAATTTTTCATCTTTAATTGAACGGTGATGTTTTTCAGTACTAGTTTTAATTAAAAGCTAGAAAATTTTACTAGCAGTAAACAAAAAAAAGACCCATGTATAACAGGACTTTTTTAATTTTTTGTCTGCATTTTTAAAACTAGCACATTGGGGGAATGTTTTATTAACCTACATGGCTACCTACACTAAAGGTTATCGATCATTTGGAAACGATGAAATGGGAGGACTGTAATTAAATGATTATGATGATGAAAGCAAAATCAACTAGTTAAGCAATACAATGTTTAATCAACAATTAACACGACTTTTTATATAATGGCTTCCCTACGCCTGATGGAAAGCGAAAGAGAAGCCCAAGTCACTGTGACAACGGGCAAGTTACCTGTCAGCTGCCACCGCCATGCCGACCCAACCCCAACTCCCCACGAGATCCGAAAACCCTACTCACTCACAGGAACACGACCCGGAGGTCATTTGGCTGCGGTATTCTATAATATGGTGGAGGACAGGCAGCTCAATTCGAGCGAAGATACGCTATGCCCAACCTCTCTTGCCTACGTCTTTCATTAGAAAGGTTAAAAAACTTAAAAAGCTTGTAGAAATATTGTTCATCAACGGATAGCTCATTTCATTCAATCAACTGTAAAATTAACAAAAAAAATTGCAAATCTTCGTACTACAAACTTCAAACAGTCCAACATTTTATTCCGTTTGAACGAACGGAATGCCAGCTTTAAAGCAGCTTTTTCCTTTTGAACATCAATATAGAAAGGGGTTGAAACGTGAAAAATCTGAAGTTATTTGTGAAGGCACGCATGGGCGAACGCCAGCACCGACTTTACATAATCACAGCCAGTTAAACGGACTCGACGGCACCGATGTACCTACCTGTGTAATGTTTTCTTTAGTTCCTTATTGAAATTTTCTGCATAAAATCGTGTCGTGGAGGGAATGTTTAATGAACGTTAAGGATAAAAGTAACTGGTACTGTGCAGAGATGGGTAAATAGTGTTTATTTCTTACCACATAAAAGAAGAAACATAGAATCCGTTTGGTTTACCGGGTTTTTTTTTTATAGTGGCTCGATATAATGGCTTCCCTACGCCTGATGGAAAGCGAAAGAGAAGCCCAAGTCGCTGTGACAACGGGCAAGTAACTGGTCAGTTACCTGTCAGTTGCCACCGCCATGCCGGCCCAACCCCAACCCCCCACGAGCTCCGGAAACCCTACTCACCGGCAGAAACACGACTCAGAGGTCATTTGACTGCGGTATTCTATAGGGTGGAGGTCCTTCCCCGGACGGGCGGCTCAATTCGAGCGAAGATTCGCTATGCCCTACCTCTCTTAAGTTTTTAATATGACCACCCCAGACGAGCATTTCATGTCTGATGGTAAGCAGTCGACAACGCCCATGGACACCCGCAACTCATATTGAGTTGTGGGGTCGCTACCGGTCTTTTAAATAGGAGTACGCTCGTTTCTTGAAGACTCCCAAGTCGTAGCTGTTCGGGAAGACTGTCGCAGAAAGTTGGTTCCACAAAGTCGATGCGCGAAGCAAGAAGTTCCTCATAAAGCGTACAATGGAGGATCGCCAACCATCGAGATGATGAGGACGGAATTGCAATCGGCTACGTGTGGTACGGTGAAGAAACTCAACTGCAGGCAGTAAACCAAACAATTCTTCAGAAAACATTTCCCGTGGTATATGCAGTAGAGAATATGCTCATGGATGCAATTTAGATTAGATATTTTCTATGGACGATGCCCTTTCATCCTTAGAGTATATCTAATCGCAAAATATATTAAATATCTCATAGTAGTCACTATATAACCATTTTTACAGATAAACTTATTTATAAGTTAGTGTGTTATTGTATTAAGTGCGTGATAATGCTGAAACGCTTCTATTTCATAAAGAAACTGCCAAACCTGTTGTTTGGTTTCTAGGATTCTCATATATAGAAAGTATCCTTAAAAGGCATACCTTGTATTAAATCTTTTAAGTTCAATTTTCAAAGGAAAGGTTTCAGCGTATAAGTTTAAAAATAAGAAATCTAACAGTTTTAGTTCAAGCAGCGGAACTAAAACGTTTAAGAAAGATTTAAATCGATCTTTGTAGCATTAAATAGTTAGACTATAACTTAAGTTAGGCGTAATTTTTTTAACTCTTGATAAAACAAGAGAAAGATATTGAAATTTTTTATAGAAACACGGTTACGCTTCGAGTCCAATCGGTATAACTATCATCATCATCAGCCTATCACACGTGCTTCGGAAGGCACGTTAAGCTGTTGGTCCCGGGTGCTATCTTTACCAACTCAGATAGCAGTCGTCACATCATATCGGAGATGATGATAACTCTGACGCCTAAACTGGGAATGGGTATAGCTTACCCTCAGTGTTGCGGAGGTCTGATGGCAGTCGCTCTGTGTAAAAGCTTAGCCCTCGCCAAATCTCTCAGTTTGGGAAGCCGACCCTGAGACAATCGGGAAAAAGGCTAGGATGATGATGATCAGCCTATCACAGTCCACTGCTGAACATAGGCCTCTCCAGTTGTTCGCCACTTTCGTCAAACACCTGGAGGCTTTACCCCTTAATTCCCAGTCCAAACATAATCCAAAAAAGTAAATAAACATTTGACTAGCTCAGTGGCCCATTTGGTAGTGACCTCTGCCTCTGAGGTCGTGGGTTCGATTCCCGCACAGAACAAACATTTGTGTTCATGAACATGTCTGTTTGTATTGGTCTGAGTGTTTAATATGTATTTATATACAAAAAAAATGTATCTAAGTAAGTCTATCAGTTGTTTATTACCCATAGTACAAGCTTCGGCTTAGTTTGGGGCTAGGTGGCGCTGTGTGGCCCAGTCTGGCATGTCTTGGGTTATTTACTTATTTTATTTATAACATAAACTTTACACGGAGCAAATCCTGAGACACAAAGTGGTACCTACTAACCCCTCTGGATGTCTCAGTGAACGGATTTAACGAACCGACGGCTTACGATTGAAACACAAGTTTGTTTTCATCGGGGGGTAGATTAAGCGGAAAGATACTAAGAATGCGATTTGGTTATAACAGCTACTGATTTGTAGATTATTATGAAAATCGTCACATAAGCAAAATAAAATTATTGAAATACAGATTGGGAATTAGGTACTGAACTTAAGTAACTATGGACAAATTGTACTAACTTGCGACCTTATAACTAGGTATTAACTGAAATAACAATTTCCTTCGAGGTGTTCTAACGGAAATTACAGCATTGAAATATTATTGAAGTAGATTTAATGGAATAAGCTTTATGTACCATGTTAAATAAGCTGGCTTCGTAAATTACCATTAAATTAGTAAGTACCCAACTATATGAAATTACGAATTGATCTTTACTTCCAAGAATCAGCTTCTGTTCAATTTAATTATCCGGATATTAAATGAAATCATTACATATTATATTTTCGGGATTTTGAAGAAGCTTAATTAAGTATAATAACATACTTATATTGGAAAAATAATTGTTCGTATTACGACTTTTTTTTGTCCGATAAAGAAAAATGCCTTTATGCATTCCCACCGTTCGGGAGAACGACAGAGTATTTGGGACTCGCACCACACAGGTGAAATGTGGCACCTTGCCTCAAGATGGAAACGAGGCAGGGAATACCCACAAAAAGAGCTGGTGCTTCCATCAAGCGCCATTAGGGCAGTACCGTACCTTTGGGATGTAAGGGAGCGACCTGTCACTTTTTCTATTCAAGCCACTGCCCATGACTACTACATCCAAACGACGCTTTGGCAACCGACTCATCACAATATATAATTTAGACAGGCTCGGTGGCTCATTTGGTAGTGACCTCTGCCCTCTGAGCCAAGGGTCGTGGGTTCGATTCCCGCACAGTACAAACATTTGTGTTCATGAACATGTCTGTTTGTATTGGTCTGGGTGTTTTCTATGTATAATATGTATTTATTTACAAAAAAAAATGTATCTAAGTTTATCAGTTGTCTAGTACCCATAGTACAAGCTTCGGCTTAGTTTGGGGCTAGGTGGCGCTGTGTGGCCCAGCGTGGCATGTCTTGGGTTATTTATTATTATTTATTAAGGTGTGGCTAAATACCACAGGCCGATGACGGGCAGCCGCGTCACTGCAGGAAAAAGCTAAGTCCTTCGATCGGCAACCAACCTGCCCAGCGTGACCATTACGGGCAAAGCCTCCAGATGTTTGATCAAAGCGGGGAAGAACTGGAGAGGCCTATGACCAGCAATGGACTGCGATAGGCTGATGATGATGACATTACAGGCCTACATGAAGGTAGCAACTGACAGTGATGACATTTTCCGTATCCGCAAATTTCGATGTTACAATCAAACTAACAACATAAAACAGCTTACGAAAGTTCCGCAAAACACAATACAAAGCGACAGATCATTTTGTTATCGTCGCCAAGTTTACTCAGCCCATGTCAAATCCGTAAGAACAAATTCAGATTATCAGTGGCATTACTTGAAAATAGGCCAGGCGTGTATTTCCACATAAAAGGAAACCTCGACTTACATTACAAAACTTGTCTTAAATGGTAATAAAAGAGATCGCGGGGTGCCACGAGCCTTCACCAATGAATATTTCATGATGGTACTATTGACCACATTGGAAGACCTCTCGGATCCCCACCGCCATTCAGATTGCGCGCTCAAATTGCGTATTGTATGTATAAACGGAGGGCAAGATAAATTGGTCCTCTCTCTATACCGTCCACAGATGCTGTGCGTTTATTTTCTCATTAATTTTTCATCGCTCCGACCGATTCTTTAACTGTCGTTTGATCGAGCGTTACTGTTTTCTGTAATTCACTGACTCGCTTCATTTGGAACTAATTTTTCAATTGGCGGATGAAGTTAACAGGCTGGTAAATGGTTAGGACATTATTTAGTGTCTTATGTATGCGGCTGCGGCAAGCAGGGATGCTGACGTATGCTTCGATGCTGCCGGAGTCCCTGCAATTTGCTGCCCACTGAAGGTGAAGTGAACGTGCATGAGTCTACGTTAATAAAGATTTTTAGTATTTGTGATGAACTCACAGGTATTAATATTATTTTGCTATTTAACCTTCTTGTAATTATCTATGTTTTTTACTGCGCTTGTCTTCTTTTAGTTGTCTAATATATGACGTTCAAGCTCCACCGGCCTTATATTAATATTTTCCAAATTATCTCTAAATTCCAAAAAGCATTGTATTGTTGCATCTCATTCGGTTTGTAATAGTATTTTCATTCAAGTTCTATAATCATTTAATTATTAAAGAATACAGGTTATTTTTAATTGTAGTACAATAAGATAATTTAAATATGTAGTCATTATAAGACAAGGTATGTGTTTTCTTATCTTAAGGCTACGTAGTATATTTTAAAGTCGGTAGTAATATATTTAGAATGGAACTAGACAAAAAATTCTATTTGTGGGTGGGAATGTTGTACCTAAGACCATAAACAAACTCAAAATAATTGAAGTCGTCAACCTGGTTTAATGTGTAAGTAGGCTTTTATCATGGGCTTTTATATAGAAAAGCTAGCTGTGCCGGCGGCGTCACACGCGTGGATATCGGGTTTCAAAAATAACGGACTTCTATAAAATACCTATCTATACCTATACCTAAGTTTTAAGTTAGACCTCTAGCAATACATTGGTGAACCGCATTCAATTCCATGCAGTAGTTTTCGCGTGATGCGCGATCAAACATACAGATAAAAATTTCTCCCGTTTTCCCAACACTTTCCATCACTGCTCTGCTCCTATTGATCGTAGCGTGATGAAAAGTATACTATAACCTGCGCAGGAGTATGAAGAATAATTTTACCAAGTTTCGTTAAAATCCGTCCAGTAGTTTTTGTTTCTATAACGAACATACAGACAGACAGACAGACAAAAATTTTACTTATTGCATTTTTGGCATCAATATCGATCACTAATCATCCCCTAATAGTTATTTTGAAAATATATTTAATGTATAGAATTGACCTCTCTACAGATTTATTATAAGTATAGAATAGATAGAAGATAGATATAGAAGAAGATAGATATAGATGTGTGTAACCAAAAACGGTTTTCAACAACAAAATTTAATCAGATTTTTCTAAAAAGAACAAAGTCAGCTAATTACGTAGGCAATTAACCGTAAGGTAGACAAAGTCAGATTTACTAGAGAAAGGACAAAAAGGGGTAGGTAGGCTTAGACTTAATGATGCCTATGTTGATGTAAATTTTCCGTTTAAGTTTCTCCGTGCCGTGACGGAATATAATACAAATCACCTCTATATTTCTTCTAATCGTAAAAATCGGTAGTTCGAGGTTTCTCGGTGAAGTGAGTTCGGCCGCATTTCAGGATCAGTCGATGTATAGTCAGAATAATCTTACAGGCCAGCATGGCGGTGGCAACTGACAAGAGATAGATTTAGTTACTTGTCCGTTGCCACAGCTACAAGGGCCTCTCTTTCGCTTTCCATCAGGCGATGGGGGACAATGCTGTGCTATTTATATAAAGAAGGATTTTAATTTCATCGCATAGGCATCAATAACGCTAGTTTGCAATTGAATACTCCTTAGTACGTAGAGACATTGCCAGTCTTAGTGTTCTGTACCGTCTCTACAATGGAGAATGCTCCGAAGAACTATTCCAACTATACCATCCTCTTCAATCCTCTCCCGAACAACACGTGCTGTACAGCGTTGTCATCCGAATACAATTCAGACCATAGTGGCGCGCACCAAAAGGTTTAGTTTCTTGTTCCTGCCCCGTGCCATTAAGTCATGGAATGCCCTTCCAGCTCATGTGTTTCCTTCCTCTTACAATCCTGGGTTCTTTAGGCGGGGCGTGAAACGGCATCTCAGTGGGCCTTCAGGGTGAGGGCGACAGGCGCGGTGGGTAATTGTCTTACTTTGCCTGTCGACCTAACATTTGGACCTTATGACCGCTTACCATCAAGTGGAGTGAGGTCAACCTGGACGCTCTTTTTATTAAAAAAGAAGTTTAACAGAACTAAAGAACGGGAAATATAAGCAAATTTTTCTTTAGCGCAAGCAAAATTGCACAGTGAATGCAGACTGTAAAAGGCAATTATTTCCAGATTCTCACGGGAATGTGAATCTTGGCGAAGAAATTTTATTACAATATCGGTATTGGGATATTGGAACATTACAATTTAAGCATTTCTCGTTATGTTGTTGCAGAGAATATTAGAATGCAGTGTGCATTTCCTGCTTACTAGCAACTGATCTCAAAGAAATGAACTGCAGATAAACACGAGTTGGTTGTTGATCCTTTTATGAACCAAGTGAAAATGCATGTCTTAGCGATGTCAAAGCAAACATGCTTTGGTTGGATAATCGTATTACGTAATATTATAAACTGGCCGCAGTCTGCGGCTTTGCCTGCGTATTTACCTATAGGTATATGTCAATTTGTTGTATGTCCTATATTACTGTAAAGTTTCATTCAAATCCGTTCAATAGGTTTGCAGGAAAGAGTAAAAAACATCAATCCATCTATTCATCCATCCAGATAAACTTTCCTGTTTATAGTACTGGTATGATTAGATCTAGTACGAATAGTAGGAAGTAGGATAGGATTATTACGGTAGGATATAAATAAATAAAATAAATATCACACAACATCACATACATCGCTCCGATCCCAAAGTAAGTAGCTTAAGCACTTGTGTTATGGGTATCAGAACAACGAAGGTACCACAAATATACCTACTTAAATACAAATATAAACACCCAGATACGAACAAACACAAGTGTTCATCACACGAATGTTTGTTCCCGGGTGGGAATCGAACCCACGACCCTTGGTTCAGAAGGCAGTTGAGCCACCGAACCAGTCTAGTCAGAGTCAGTCAAGTTTGTTCTGATGAATGTTTGGATAAAAACCGGCGTGTCCTAGTTGACGCGTACCTACCTTTAAGTAGAAAGATCATTATCATCAGCATCACTGTTGGACACATGCCTCTTGAGTTGTTCGCATTAGGGTTCACCACCTAGGGCTAACACCTCGAAGATATACCCATAATCGCCACGTTGGGTAGGCGGCCTGGCGATCGCAGAAAGATAGGTACCTACGGCTTATTAAAAAAACAACCTGCTTGATTCTTAATAAAAAAAAGCAAAGACCCTTAAATCTATTTCGAATATTGAATAAAGGAAAATTACTGCTCAGGACGCGAAACAGCGGCAAAGGAAAATTGGTGGTTTATGAATTTTATGCAAATTCAATATCCTCCTTTAAGCCGCCGGACCGCGTGCCGTAACGATTGAGGTGACGTTCGATTCGCTAAGTACGGAACCCGGAGTTAATCTTTGAATTTTTTCCTTGTACTGGGAAGGTCATCAATCATCATTCCTTACGAAAATCCTCTTTCCCAATATCTTTTTGGGGCATGTAAATACTGGCCACGTCTTTCGATGAAGAGTTTCATGCTTCGTTTCATTTTGTGTTTTAAAGATCGTATAGGTTCCTTGTACGAGGAATAACCAAATTAAGACAAGAAAGTTTTTTTTATAAAAAAATCTTTGTAACCAAGCTTAGACAAAAGATCGAATCCGAAGATATGCGCAAGATTGCAACCAAGTGCAAGTGCTGGATGCGAGAAGCCCAGGATCGATCAACGTAGCGAGCAATTGGAGAGACCTATGTCCAGCTGAGATGTAAGGGAGCGACCTATCATCTTTTCGCACCAAGCCGGGTACAGCCGTGGTACATCCTCCTGAATAACGAAAGTAACCGAATGGTGGCGGTATAACCATCACGATTGAAGACGTAGCTAAATACCACAGGCCGATTATGGGTAGTAGCGTCACCGGAGCGAGGAGCTACGCCCTGCGATCGCCAAACCACCTGCCCAGCGTGACGATTATGAGTAAAGCCTCCAGGAGTTTGCCCAAAATGGCGAACAGCTGGAGAGGTCTATGTTCAGCAGTGGCCTGCGATAGGCTGATGATGGTGATGTTCAGCAGTAGACTACGAACAGCTACGACTTAGGAACCTTCAAGAAACGAGCGTACCTATTCCCATTTAAAAGGCTGGCAGGAGCCCCAGAACTGGATTTAAGTTGCGGGTGTCCATGGGCGGTGTCGACTGCTTACAATCAGGCATCACATTTGCTCGTCTGCCGCCTCTAGCATAAAAAAAAATGCTGATGGCAACGTGGTTGGGTTTGAACCTCTACGTGCTTATGAAGACAGATCCCTAAAATCTCTGATCTCCTTCCGCCTGTTATTTATACTAACGTGTCCAAATTGAACCGAGAATACCGCCCACGCTTACATCAAAACCCTTGTCCAAAGGGTCCCTCAACTCTGTAAATTCGTCACAAATTCACGCCATGCCTAATTCCGTCTACAAAGACCGTTTTACAACATTGTTTGCCATCAGCAAAGCTATCCGATATTCCATTTAGACGACAGAGACATCCCCGAGCGCGCTAATAAATAATACCCAATAATGACTACCGCCGACAAGCCGGGATCAATAGGGACGCGGGATTTGCTAAGATTTGTGTTTAGAATTACGTTTGCACCGCTCAATAGTTGTCTTGTTATTGTAGTGGCGACCGTCACCTTCTGAGATGCAAGGGATCGATCGGACCGACGATTTGCGCAAGATTGCAACCAAGTGCAAGTGGATGCGAGAAGCCCAGGATCGTTCAAAGTGGCGAACAATAGGAGAGACCTTTGTCCAGCTGAGATGTAAACGACCTATCGTCTTTCCGCTCCAAGCCAATCTTATCTGCCCGTGGCCCATCCTGCCAAATAACAGAGGCGCTGGCAACCGACTGGTGGCGGTATAACCATCACAATTAAAAACGTAGCTAAGTACCACAGGCCGATGACAGACAGCAGCCAACATCATCAACAAAAGCGCCAACCCGCCTGCCCAGCGTAGCGATTATGATCCTCCAGATGTTTGCCCCAAGTGGCGAATAACTGCAGAGGCCTATGTGCAGCAGTGGACTGCCTAGTGTGGTGAAAAAAGCAGATCCCCCAAATGACAATAGTCAATGGGGGGAGGCTTATGTTCTGCAGAGGACGTTGACGATGATGACTTTTTATTTTGTGCCATTTTGTAAAGTCAAGTTGAAATTCAAAAATGTTTGCACCATACAGTCTGTATTTATTGTATGGTAGACACAATACAATGAAACAATACAATGTAATAATATCCTAATTATGTACCAAGTTACTGCCTACCACAAACTAGCTTTACCAATACAATTTCCTATTAATAACAAACAAATCATCTTGTTAGTAGTATTCTAGGGTCTCACAGCTAACTCGTTAAACGATAAATACCATAACAGTTCGATATAGAATATCAAATAACTACCCACGCTGTGTACTAAAATGTACTTAGTCTGTAGTTTGATACTTGCTCTATATCTACACTTCTTCTCTTATATTACAAAGAAGAAAGATTTGATTGTTTGTTTGTTTGCATGGAATAAACTCTGAAACTATTACTAATAGGTCTCCCCCAATGACAATTGTCATTTGGGAGGATTTGCCTTAGTCACCACGCTTGGCAGGCGGATTAATGACCGCAGTAGGTTTCATTTGTACCCAGGTAAACGCTGCTGTCCGTTTCCTGATATAATATATACTACTTATTATAATAGGGCATGTAAGGGCGACCTTTTCGTTCCAAGCCACCATCACCTACCGCCCCTTGGTGCATCCTGTCGAATAACAAACGATGCAATGACGGTCGATGAGTCGGTCGGATTATACCGTCTCCAGTGGTTAGGCCCATGAAGGGCAGCAACGTCACTGGAGCGAGGTGCTACGCCCTGCTATCGCCAAACCGCCTGCCCAGCGTGGCGATTATGGATAAAGCCTCGAGATGTTTGTCCAAAGTTGTGAACAACTAGAGAGGCCTATGTCCAGCAGTGGACTGCGATAGGCTGATGATGGTGAACTATGATATTCTATCTTTAGTAAGAAGTGAGGGTCTCTGGAGCTCGTGGGGTAAGTGCTGCATCGGCAGCCGGGGGTCAGGGTTGGGCCGGCATGGCAGTGGCAACTGACTAGTTACTTGCCCGTTGTCATAGCGATTTGGGATTCTCTTTTGCTTTTCATCAGGCATCGGGAAGCCATTATGTCGTGCTACTATAAAAAAAAGTAAGTGACAATAAAGGCTAAATAAAATTTATATGGGCGAAGCCGCGGGCAAAAGAGCTAGTAGGAAATAAACTGTGAGCGTTATATGTGAGGAATTCTCCAGGACAAGTGTAGGTAGTGCCACATTATGAGTTCATTCGGTGACAATATGAGCTTCCCTTTCATGTACCGCTTCGTAGACTTTTCTATTGTTCTTCGAGATCGCGTAGTTATTACAGCTCATAATGAAATATCAACAACGTTTACAAATATATATGTCACAGTAAAATTGTAAATACCTTAAGATCTATCTCATCATCATCATCAGCCTATCGCAGTCCACTGCTGGACATAGGCCTCTCCAGCCGTTCGCCACCCTAGGCAAACACCTGGAGGATCCACCCATAATCGCCACGCTGGGCAGGCGGGTTGGCGATCGCAGAGCGTAGCTTATAGCACCGGTGACGCTGCTGCCCGTCATCGGCCTGTGGTAACTAGATACGCCTTCCATCGTGATGGTCATACCGCCACCAGTCGGTTGCCAGAGCCTCGTTTGTTGTTCAGCAGGATGCACCACGGGCAGGTGAGAATGGCTTGGAGCGAAAAGATGATGGCTCGCTCCCTTACAAAGATCTATCTATCTTGCGAGATTAAAAACAGTCTAAAGATTGTGAACTGTAACATGATGCTTACAGTTTAACTATTGATCGAAATAAAATTCTTAAATTAAAATCTGTCGCCCGTTGAGTTATCAACAGTTCTACTTTGATCGATCACAATCTAACCAAAAATAATACGATGTAAGCAGTTGTTACGGATCACAATATTTCCACAGTTTACAATCTCACAAGATGAATTATAGTTTAACGGTATTTACAATTTCACGGTGAAATATACATATTATTTTAATTGTTTTTATTCCTATTAGGTACACAATCCACTGAATTACCGCGCGGTTACGGAAAAGAATACAAATCAGGACCCTTTTTCTTCCCGTGGGTGTCGTAAGAGTCGACTAACCGACTAACTAGAGTCCTCTAGCGACTTCCGTTCAGGAGAAATTGATGAGTAGCCAAAATAGTCCCGAGAGGAACCTTCAAGAGACCAAAACTCTACCATATTTATAATCGTTGTGAATAAAACCTTTACCATTATAGGAAAGAGAAAAGATCTTCCTCAGTTCGTCTTAAGTAGGTAGAAAATCAAGATTTGCTGTCTCATTAAGTTAATTAAAAACGAAAAGTTAATTCACGTTTTATCTCCCCTTGACGCCTCACTTTAGAGAAATTTAGAGAGGATAAATTATATCCTTAAACTTTATTTTAATCTCTTTCAACAGATCTTTTGCAATATAATATATACCTTTACCATTTCGAGCTCCATGAAACCACCCTAAAGGCGCCGTCTGTCACCGGACGGATGCAGAAAACAAATCGCCGCCCAATTCTTTCTCGTGAGTACCTATCGTAATAGTGGACTAATAGACTTCAAGAGATTTCAATTTCTCAGACGGTGGTAGGGTATAACCGTCTATAGTGACCACAGTACCCCCGTAAAGTGACTTCGGTTGCGTTTCGTGCAGTGCTATCTCATTACAAGTCGGCATGGTCGTGGCAGTAACAAGTGATTATAGTTCGGCCGCCCAAATAATGCGGTTGTGACAGATGTCAATTCGTGTATTTGATCAACTGTCAATAAATGTTTCCATAGGTAACTGTGCAATTATTCGTGTTTTCACTCGTTAATGAGGTAAATAAAAGTTATTTGAAATTTTGCCGTAAATTATACGCCATTTCATAGTTATCGCCCATTCGGTCACGACCTGTCAGAAACGCAATCCATCTCTCAGCGGCCAGACTATTATATAAATGGCTACTTGCCGTAACAACTTTAGCTTCTCTTTCACTTTCTTCTGGAGAGATTAAGCCAATAAGCTGTGTCATTTTTAAATAAAAGAGAAATAAATCTCCATAAATTTAGCGTTTATATTATTTCGAAATCTATTTCGTACAACATCGTCGATCATTCACAAGTTCGTAAGTCACAGCTGCGTTCTCCGAAATGCAGCCATTTTCAATATTTCTAGATTCGGTATGTGCAAAAAATAAAATCGATACTCACATAATATTATTATTCGAAGGTTAATAATTTGGTCTCAACGAGTGCGAAAGTTAAGTGAATTTTTTTTTATAGCACAAAGAATTTTCAGGTGCAGTCCATCTTCGTACAGTGGTAGGATCGTCGAAATAAATCATCATCACAAATATTATTCTGTAATCAGATACCTTACAACTACAACTTGAGGCGTGATGCGAAAAGATTAACTTCCCGTTCCGAGGTTCATTGACGATGGCGGCTCAAGCGAATATTAAGTCATGGAATGCCCTTCCAGCTCATGTGTTTCCTTCTTCTTACAATCCTGGGTTCTTTAGGCGGGGCGTGAAAAGGCATCTCGGTGGGCCTTCAGGGTGAGGGCGACAGGCGGAATGGGTTTATTCTATTGATGCCTGTCGACCTAACTTTTGGACCTCACGACCGCTTACCATCAGGTGGAGTGAGGTCATCCTGAAAGCTCTTCTTATATAAAAAAAAAATATATGATGCATATTTAACTGACATCTGTCACTTGTATTTGACGTTCGTGCACTATTTTCACATTTTTTGACAGAAAAACCCAGTAACCTTTTTTAGTCCGACCCAGTATTCAAGCCCGGGACCTCTCGATTGTCAAGTAGCATTTGCTGCAGGTTCTCAAGTGTCACTAGCTACTATTATACGAACGCAATAAACAATTGGCTAATGCAAGTTCAAATAAAATAAATTAATATTAATACGAGGCCGATTCACGTCTGCCTTCCAAAAACGTTACTCTTTGATTCTTCGTGCGTACACCTTTGTCACTTCTTCTGTCTGCTGGAGATTTTATTAAAACTGCAAAACGACCTGGGGCGAACAAGGGTTACCTCAGTATGCAATGGTAGTCCTTGAAACTTAGTAGAGTTTATTCTACTAGTATACGTAAATAGCCTGGTGCCTTCGAGCTCTCTACATAACATTTTTCACAACTAGGCCGGGATAAATTTAAAAACCGCTCTTATGAATCTACAAGCCGAAGCTTTAAAATCTGATGAATAAATTGGAATACTAATAGAAATACGGAATATTTCATAATACGTCAAAGTAAATTCATTCAGCTACTCGCTTTTAGATGAATTGGGCGCGATTACTCCCTATGCTTCATGCAAGTTTTTCGTTTCTGACGTTGACAAGCAAAATATAATTCTACAGTGTCACGCTAAAGTTCAGTTTCGATTGAGCATTTTTGCTCGCAAGTTGACCGTACGACCAAATTGCCCAATGGACCGCCACTGCGTCAGTCACATATTGGAAAAAAGTAAGAAAAAAATACCTATCGCCATTTATCATCCATCACATTGCGGCAAAAAAACTAAGCGTCACAATTAGAGTTTTTGTTAGTGGCCAGTTTCTGCGGTGTATTGTGAGTGAGAATCGTTTTTGGCAAATTGTCCGCTTTGGTAAAGGTGATTTTGCTTTCTCGGTGACACGTTGGGTGTTAGTATTTCATTAACGATTCGGTTTTTATACGGCATCGATGGAGTACTTTAAGAAATGTTTACCTGAAGCTTGCAAGTATCTTCTTCCCCTTTTGAGTTTTTTTCTTTTATCCTCGTCATTATCTTGCTTGCTTCTAGACTATTAGGGATCGGCACAGGGCGTTCCATATTGCGTTTCTAACAAAAAGTCTCACTAATAAACTTAAGAATTGTTTTAGTTTGTCGGCCATTTTGGTGCTATGAGCCCCATTCTATGGCTAGCATGAGCTGGATGTGAGAGATCCGGATCTCTTACATCCAGCCATCCATAGATTCAACGTAGTAGACAATTTAAGAGTCCAACATCATCAACAGCCTATTGCAGTCCACTGCTGAACATAGGCCTCTCCAGCTATTCGCCACATAAGGCAATCGTCCGGATGATATACCCATAATAGCCATACTGTGCAGGTGGGTTGGCGACCGCAGGGCGTAGCTCCTCGCTCCGGTGACGCTGCTGCCCGTCATCGGTCTGTAGTATTTAGCTACGCCTTCAATTGTGATGGTTATACTTTACCAGTCGGTTGCCAGCGCCTTGTTTGTTATTCGGCAGGATACACCACAGGCAGGTGAGGTTGGCTTGGAGCGAAATGATGATTGACCCTTGCACCCTTACATTGAAGAGTCCAATGCATTGAAATAAACTGATGATGAGTTTTCGAAAACCTTTACATTTCCTTACCTGAAATTGCAAGCCGATCGATGGTTCCCAGAAGGATCTAACTTCCTCATCGGATAAAGAAACCTTATTTCAAAATAGCTCTCGAATAAGCAAGAAATATCGGCCACCCTGGAGGCTGTGTTCTAGGCAAATATCAGGGTTACCTCATGATTTAATAAGCGACCCATTTTAAAAGAAGATTAGTTTCTGTTCGTCGGGCGCGGTCTTACAACTTCATGAATATCAGTGAAGAATTCTTGATTAATACTGAATGATCAAACGGTAATTAAAGATATAACGGGCTAATAATTTGGCCTTATGGTTTAAAACGTAATATGATACTTAATTAATTCACATAAATAAAAATTAAGTGCAAGACTCGAAAATCGCTGGACCAATTCACCTAATTTTCACACAATTCATAAAGTACGAGTACACGGAAGTATTTTCATCAAGAAAAACCAGTATTAATGGCAGATGTGTCTTTTTTTTTCGAAAATTCACCACGCTTGTATGTGGGTTGGTGACCGCAGTAGATTTTATTTTTAACCAGGTAAATGCCGTTTCTTGATATTCCCATAGTCGTCTCCTACAACACCCATGGAGGTATGAGATAAGACCATCACTCCTTTTCTGAATTCGCAAACCACACTGACATCTTTTATCAATAGGCTAGTAAAATCTACAGTTAGTGCCAATAGTTTTGTTACTGCTACATTCTTAAGCTGTAACAAGACTTTGCCATTATCCCAATAAAAAATGCAAAGAGATTGCTATTTTGCTACGGCATCGTCTTTGTGGCTCAAAAGAAGGTTAAGCATGGTAGCTTGAAATACCCAAGTTTTACATAAAATTTTCTGAGAACGCTGACACCGCTTACAGGTTAAATATGAAGTTTTTCTCATCTAAGTAATGTTGTTACTAAACTTTAGATGAGCTAAGGATGGAGAAATAAACTTCTTCAGCCTGCAAACGTCCAAAGCTGGACATAGGCCTTCTTCAATAAGAATAGGACCACAGCATCCTAACCTTTTGGGTGTCGTAGAAGACGACTAAGAGTATATACCAACTTGAGGCGTTGGAGGCAATCGAGAGGCGTGCCAGGAGACTCATTGGTAATGACTCCCTCTGCGACGCAAGACTTCAATGTCTTGATCACCGTCGTAAGGTTGCTGGGCTTTCGGTCTTCTATCGGTTGCATTTTGGAGAGTGTGCTACGGAATTATTCAATTTAATTCCATCTGCCCCTTTTTACCACCGTACGAGCAGGGACACGGCGAGGAGACACCGATTTATGGTGCAGGTTCCAAAAACTCGCTTTGCCTCTTCATTCATAGTGCGAACGGCTAAACTGTGGAACTCTTTGCTTTGTGAAAAAAAATATAAGGAAATGGGGCTGCCCGTTTCCTTATACGAGTACACTCTTAGTCGTCCTATTAGACGTCGGCATTAACCTGGGTACTTCCTAATAACAGGGGTAGGGGTATTTGCCCTCCCCGGACCAGGAGTGCCGGCCGCTTGTCATCTGCTTCGGCGTTACCCGTGTCCCTGCAACTTGCTGCCCACTGGCGACACAGGGGGGTTTAGTGGGTATATCCTACCATTTCGGGAGGTGTGAGTCCCACACACCATGTCACCTCCCCCCGGAGGTGGCATGACGGTGCCTAATGCATTCCCCTCTAGAAAAAAAAGGGTACTTACTAATAAAACCCACTGCGGTCACCAACCCACCTGCCAATGGCAATGTGGCAATAGCAATTCCCCCGGTTTGTCAATTAGGGGAGGCCTATGTCCAGCATTAGACGTTCGCGGGCTGATGATGAAGATAATAATAATGATGATGATTTTTTGACTGACGATTAACTGACACGTGAAAATATCTTATAGCAAAGTGATGTAATAAATAATAAAGAACCCAAGACATGCCACACATAGCCATCTAGCCCCAAACTAAGCCGAAGCTTGTACTATGGGTACTAGACAACTGATAAACTTACTTAGATACTTTTATTTTTGTAAATAAACACATATTATACAAATTAAACACCCAGACCAATACAAACAGACATCACACTAAGAAAATCTAATGATAAGACAACTTTCCACTACGAATCTTGATTACATTCGAGCAAAGCGCCACATCTATCTTTTCTACGAATAGTTTGGGTAAACGGTTTATAATAACGCATGTACTCGTGCCGAAACGGGTAAAGATACTGCTACAGTAAGAGCGAAGGCAAAGCGGTATTTTTTTACCTAAATAATTTTTATCGCTACTAATAATACTATGATGGCCCATAGCGATATGACCGCCTAAGCCAAGTCTCGCTCCAAGCCTCCCTTTCCTGCCCGTGGCGCATCCTGCTGAAACGAGACTCTGGCAACCAACTGGTGGCGGTATACATACCACCAGTATATAAACCACAGGCCGACAACAGGCAGCAACGTCACCGGTGCGAGATGTTTCGCCCTGAAATCGCCAACCCGCCTGTCCAGCGTAGCGATTATGAGTAAATTTTAATCCTCCAGGTATTTGCCCAAAGTGACGATCAACTGGAGAGGCCTATGTCCAGCAGTGGACTGCGATAAGCTAATGATGAGATGATCATCGCGTCGCATATCATCTCGCCTGTAGTACAGCTAAGCCCTAACAGACTTCGTGTGTTTGAAGTTGTGCCTACGGCGACTATTTAATGACAGTTTGGGCGCCATCTCATCAATCGCTTTGAGCGCGCCTTGTAACAATAAGCCGTCATTAGGATGTGTAAATGTTACCACAATACATGAGATACTAAGCAATGTAACGCTTAATAGATTCCGTAAGGCTGATAGCAAAGATAAGCTCCGGAGATTATGTTTAATGGTTATTAACTAAACATAATCTCGCTAGATGTTGTTGTGTTTATGTTGAGTGCCTCATATTCGTAAGTGCTGCCTGTAGGTACGAGTATAACAAGCAGTCTGAATCGCTGTTCGAACACTTTAAGGAGCATTTCAAGAGAAGCGGGGCTGCCCGAAGCTAACAACAATTGACCACATAAGTAAAGCGGGGATAAAACATGTGATTTGAGCAATATCCTTTGCACATTTTTATGTGGAATCTCTTCCCTAATGCATGATATCTAAAACGTTAGTTCTGTAGCGCGCTTGTTAAAAGACATTATCATCAGACTATTGCAGTCCACTGCTGAATAGGCCTCTGCAGTTGTTCGCCACTTAGGGCAAACATCTGGAGGATATAATAATCGTCACGCTGGACAGGCGGGTTGGCGATCGCAGGGCATAGTGTCTTACTCTGGTGACGCTGCTGCTCCACATCGGTATGTGGCATTTACGATAATATATTTGCCGGGATACCAAGTGTGGCTCGGGACAGTGGTCCCGAGAAAATCCTAACCCCCTTCTGACAGAGCGCTTGTAGCGGTCCACCGTCGGGCTTAGTGGGTATTCTTCGCTAGATAGGAGTGAGCCCCACATAACCCATGTGTCCCATACCCAGGGCCCTGATCTATGTATGTTTTACTGTCCATAGTTATTTGATGTAAAATTTACGATAAATTTGTAAATACACGAACGTATTCTAATAGCATGATCCCTTTTTCACTACGAGGTCATGAAATGTAAAAGCTACTTACAAAAGTAACATTTTTTAAATCCAGTATTACGTCCTTCTACGTTACTAATAAAATAGTTCCTTCCAAACCTATAGAAAATACCCACAATCTACGTTCAATAAATCTGCTCAACAAAAGAATAATATTATACAACTGATTTGCACGAGTGATTCAATGACAAAGAATTCATTCCTATATTTTTCTAGGGTTTTAGTCGCGCTTATTGTCATGATACGAGTTACTACTCATAGAAACCGTGTTACTAGAATTATTTTATTCAAAGTCATTATTGTACGAGTATTGACTTCTTGAATGTCAGATGTGGGAGACGTTTAAATGACCTAATAAATATTTGTGTTTTTTTACTTTGCTGTTATTTTTAATAATATTTCTATTGTCAATGTGTTGTTTCGAAGTTCAAACAATAAAGATTTCTTATTATTCAAACTGGTTAATTTATGCTAAAACCGACTTCAAAAAAAACACAAACGACTAAAACTAAAAAGCGATAAATAACTTAAGTAATTCTATCCTTAATACATAATTATTTAAATATTACAATTATCACTTATTTTTGAAGTCGGTGCCAGCTCTTGGTACCTAACGTAGACTGTTGTTGTATGACGCGCGCGGCCGGCAAATCCACACGACAATATACATTTATTTGTTTGGCTGGCACCGACTTCAAAAATAAGTGATAATTGTAATATTTAAATAATTATGTATTAAGGATAGAATTACTTAAGTTATTTATCGCTTTTTAGTTTTAGTCGTTTGTGTTTTTTTTGAAGTCGGTTTAATTTTTTTTAAAAAATAATTTTATTTCACTATTTTTAGTTGCGTTGATGTACTGTGACCTTGAGCAAAGGCTAATTAATGAATAAGGGAATCCTTAAGAGTTTTACTTAGGAATGAAAAATTTTGCTTCAAGTCAAGTGAAGACTATGCGATCTAGAATCAAGCATATCACTTACCAAATCACCTGCCCTATTAGCCCTGCATAAGTACATACTACTACCTAGTTTAATATCGACCAATGTTAGTACTGTCCCCTAACTCCTAACCGTTAAGGAGTTCTGTGGCTTCATCATCAGCAACAGATGTTGACGCCCGGAAGCATATACCTGAGTAAAATATGATTACGTAACAAAAACACCATATGAGCATACAATTTTAAGAAATAAGAAACTTTTATCATCGACAAAACATAACATTTTCGGTTGTTGCCCTCAATTTCTCCAGGATCCCATCATCAGATCCTGACTTGGTGATAATGGGACCACCTCGGAAGTGTCCTCTGTCGAACTGTCGAAAAATTTTTGAAATCCATCCATAATTGACGGAAATATCGGTGAACATACATAAAAAAAAAAAAAAAAAAAAAAAATATTATACATACAGACGAATTGAGAACCTCCTCCTTTTTTGAAGTCGGTTAAAAAGCATTTAAATATTGAGACTTCACTTACAAAACATGTTTACAAAGTAGTATTTATTTTCAGAAATACTTATTTGTCAGAAAATCACAATATTGTCTTTTATCATTGCAATCATCGAAGTTAGGATTTCTTAACATTTTCAGGTAATGGATCCCAGAAAATCAAGTACTTATTATTTGAAGGAAGTACAGTTTATATAAGAAAAGAAGTACTTCATATGATTTACTAACACATTGATATAGGCTGATGATGATGATGATGACTTAATCATTTCAGTCTATATTTACCAAATGCTGACTACATGCTGCTATTATAGACTTCATTCATGTAAATTAAAAATACTGTAGCAGCGCTTATAGTGTGATATGACTGAAAGCCTTACAGTTCACGGATTTAAATTAATCGGGAACCCCAGTGGTAGATAGGCCACATGTTAAGAAACAATATCTGACAAAGAAGAGAGACACTAAGAGACACTATCTATATGTCGCAGGCAAATTCTATAATTCGCCAGTATACAAACGGCGTCGGCAGTTTACAAAGACAAATTCGTTATTTAAAATGCCGTACGCCGTATGTAAGATGTCGTTCATTTTCTAATATACCGAGCTACGTTAGTACAGCACAGTGGGCTGAAAATCGACTTTCATAGACATAGGGATATCAACTTAAGAGTGTCGCTTTTTTCGTTGGGAACTGCTTCTAGCAACTATTTCCATGCTCTAAAAAGTTGAAGAAGTTAATTTGACGTATAAACTAACGAGTTATATTTTTTTTTGCGAAAATTTTGTATGAAACTCTTATGAAAAATCCGATTTTCTTTGGAACTGCAACTCAAACCGTAATATCCTTACAGGGGGTCATAATACTAATTATTTGTGATTTTTTGACATACCGCACATAACGGTAACGACTGCAGAATTTTTTTAAAAAAATGAGAAAAATATTTTTTTTTATTATTTCGAAAAATTATTCATTTTATTCATCAAGTCAATAAACTAAGTTCTAATTAGCTACTATTATGTTCCTCACCTAATTAAGGACTAGTATTCAACAACACAAATCATAATTCATAATCTTATTCTGAAAAGTGAGTAAGTAATTAGGATTAAGAGTTCCAGTTATACTTTATCATCATTATGGGCTTTTACTAGGAAAACTGATTATAAAAATTAAGAATAATTTATTTACTAATAACCTGCATTTTTTTATATTTGGAGACATAAATTATATTAAAATAAAAATCTATTTTTTACCTAATAGTTCAGTTTATTCCAAACTTTCGGACTATTACTCCGCGACCGTGAAATACTTGCAATGGAAAGTCTACGTACGAATTTGGACTTTTTTGTTATTCTGAGAGGTGAATGTACTTCGTTTCATCATAAAGTATTATTCAGAGCAGTAGTTAATCGCCTGAGTGATGAAATTGCTGAAGAAGATCGTGTGACGCTGGACGAGTTTTGTCGAAGATTTGCACGAGCTGCTTCACAAAGATGGCAGAGATCTCATCGTATTCTTGATATATTTAGAAAACAGTACGAAAATTGGCTTCAGGCTGATGTAGATTGGCCGAATTGAGTGTCAAGAAGTTTCGTCTTGCCGCAATCGATTGAAGAAGAATACCAAAGATCTAGCGAATATGTGATCAGTCCAGAACCATCGACATTGTCTGATACTTCGGTTACTTTTAAGTTTTTTAATTGTGTTTAATGGATTTCTTTAAAACGTACTCTAAGTGATTCGCGTGTCTTTAAACCATATATAGCGCGGATGGCCCGCTTCTGCAGTACAAAGATTGTTTGTATGTCAGCAGCTGACCCCCATAATAGAATACCGTATGACATAATGCTATGGAAATAACTGAAATAAACAACCCTTGCCGTTTCAACGTCAGTCAAAAGCCGGATTTTCCTTACCGCATATGCAGCTGAACTAAGCCTTCCAGCCAGGACAGCAATATGAGGACCCCATTGCAACTTTGAGTCTAGATTGATGCCAAGAAATACTGTAGAGTTAATTAATTCAATAACTTCATTGTTCATGATAATATTAGTGTTAACCTGTTTGACATTTGGCATTGTAAATTTAACACACTTGGTTTTCCTGGCATTAAGCAGCAGGTTATTGTTTGTAAACCAGTGTACTATTTTAGCGAGAGCACAATTTACATCATCAAAGTTGGTTTTCTTTCTATTTACCTTAAAAATGAGGGAAGTATTGTCTGCAAACAATACGGTCTCACATATATTATTTGTAAAGTGCGGAAGATCGTTTATATAGATGAGAAAAAGTAGGGGTCCCAATATTGAGCCTTGGGGCACACCCATCAACAAAGGGGCACCAGAAGAATCTGTGCCATTGACATTAACTTTTTGAAGCCTATAAGACGATAAATTAAATTTGTAATCTTTTTGTTATATAATTACCATATATTTGTACCAAATAAATACTATATATTATAAATTAATGTTAATTGGAATGAATTATTATTACTATTTTTACGTACAAATTTCTCTTTGCTAACTAGTTTCATTCATTAAATTAGCTGATAAAGTATAACTGGAACTCTTAATCCTAATTACTTACTCACTTCTCAGAATAAAATTATGATTTGTGTTGTTGAATACTAGTCCTTAATTATGTTAGGAAGGTAATAGTAGCTAATTAGAACCTAGTTTATTGATTTGATGAATAAAATGAATCATTTTTCGAAATAATAAAAAAAAATATTTTTCTCATTTTTTTAAAAAAATTCTGCAGTCGTTACCGTTATGTGCGGTATGTCAAAAAATCACAAATAATTAGTATTATGACCCCCTGTAAGGATATTACGGTTTGACTTGCAGTTCCAAAGAAAATCGGATTTTTCATAAGAGTTTCATACAAAATTTTCGCAAAAGAAATATAACTCGTTAGTTTGTACGCCAAATTAACTTTTTCGACTTTTTAGAGTATGTAAATAGTTGGTAAAAGCAGTTCTCAACAAAAAAAGCGACACTTTTAAGTTGACGTCCCTATGTCTATGAAAGTCGATTTTCAGCCCACTGTGAGCCGATTATAAATTGTCTCGGCATATCGTTCGAATTAGTACCAAGTTAAACCGCGCGTGGCGCTGCGTGTCACCAAAACCAATATGGCGGAGAAAGTGTGAAAGAAAAAAAAAATCTAAAATATGTCTAATATCGGCTGTTTTAAATAGATTTTAAGGGCTAGTCTTATAGGAAACTATTGAAATTAAACCAATCACAATGGGGGCTCCGAAAACACCGTGGAAAAAAACAAAAAAATTCGAGGTTATCCAGCACTTAAAAACGCTAGTGTCCATGGAAAATGGTAAAGTGGAACTGAAAATTCAATAAAATGCTTTGTATTTTGATTTTTGTAAAGCAATTGTTTCGCTAATGGTAAAGACAACACACATGTATTTCATGTACATGTCTAAACTTTTTTAAATACCTATCTTTAAATTTTATGCTTGTTTAAGCTTAGCAGAATAAGTAAAACAAAGAAACATTGTTGAATTTATTTTCATTATTATCACTGAATGTCTTGTTTAATTAATAAGTAATTCTTAGTAAGTTTACTATGTATGTGTAAGTATCCTAAGATAATGGAAAATATGTTCTCACACGGTACCATTTAGTGCAGGTTTTATTTGGTTTCGGTTTCAATTTCATGTTTATTTAATCGACGAATTTATTTTCGTAGTCAATAATTTAATAATATTCTATTATTAAACTTAAATCTATACTTATAATAAATCTGTAGAGAAGTCAATTCTGTACATTCAATATGTTTTAAAATAACTATTAGGGGGTGATTAGTGATCGATACTGATTCCAAAAATGCAATCAGTAAAATTTTTGTCTGTCTGTCTGTCCGTCTGTCTGTCTGTCTGTTTGTCTGTCTGTATGTTCGTTATAGAAACAAAAACTACTAAACGGATTTGGAGATGTTGGGAAAACGGGAGAAATTTTTATCTGTATGTTTGAACGCGCATCACGCAAAAACTACTGCTTGGAATTGAATGCGGTTTTCACCAATGTATTGCCAGAGGTCTAACTTAAAATTTAGGCACCATTTTATGGAAGTGCGTTATTTTTGAAACCCGATAACCACGCGTGCGACGCCGCCGGCACAGCTAGTACCTAAATAAAATGATTAAAAACCCTGTTTCGTTTCTATTATCATGGTCACCCTAATACACAAACCAAGTTGACGTTGAAGCGATGAAAATTTGCCGTCGGCATTTTATAACACGTATTTATCTTTGCAAACTGCCGACGCCGTTTGTATACGAGCGAATTATAGAATTTGCCTGCGACATATATATGACTGGCTCGATGGCTCATTTGGTACTGACCTCTGCCTTCTGAGCCAAGGGTCGTAGGTTCGATTCCCGCAAAGTACAAACATTTGTGTTCATAAACTTATCTGTTTGTATTGGTCTGGGTTTTTAATATGTATAATATATATTTATTCACGAAAAAAAGTATCTAAGTATCTATGTATAAAAATGTATATATGTAAGTTTATTAGTTGTCTAGTACCCATAGTACAAGCTTCGGCTTAGTTTAGGGCTAGGTGGCGATGTGTGGCCCAGCGTGTCATGTCTTGGGTTACATATTTATTTTACTATCTAGTCACTCGTTTACAAAGTACTCCCATCAATGCTGCTTATTTTGAGACTCGCAAAGTAAAATAAAGTTTGCAACTCGCTGTGCTTCCGTCCGATTCACACTTGACTGAATTTTTGTTTATAAAAGTTGTTAGCAAATTTTCCAAGGAAATCGAGGGCGTTTGTAATTTTCTAATTAAATTCTTAATTTAACAAAGCGTGAGCGTGTACTCATAACAAAAGCGTAGGTACACTCAATTAATTCGTTGCTTCAATGAAACTCGAATATCAGATTATATTGCCTCTTGCATGTTTTGCAATGTGTGTGATTTATGGATTTAGAATAGGACCACCCCATCTCATCCCGTGGGTGTCGCAAAAGACGGTTAAGCGAATATCAGGAAACGGGCCGAAAACGACGGAAATTGAGAACTGGAGTCTACTAAAATTAAATACGCTAACAAATTAGTTAAATAATTATCTATCTATCTTCTATATCTATCTATACTCGTATACCTACTTATAATAAATCTGTAGAGAGGTAAATTATGTACATTAAATATATTTTCAATATAACTATCAGGGGGTGATTAGTGATCGATACTGATGCCAAAAATGCAATCAGTAAAATTTTTGTCTGTCTGTATGTTCGTTATAGAAACAAAAACTACTCGACGGATTTTAACGAAACATGGTACAATTATTTTTCATACTCCTGGGCAGGTTATAGTATACTTTTCATCACGCTATAAACAATAGGAGCAAATCAGTGATGGGAAGTGTTGGGAAAACAGGAGAAAGTTTTATCTGTATGGTTGAACGCGCATCACACGAAAACTACTGCATGGAATTGGATGCGGTTTTCACCAATGTATTGCTAGAGGTCTAACTTAAAACTTAGGTACCATTTTATGGAAGTCCGTTATTTTTGAAATCTGATATCCACGCGTGCGACGCCGCTGGCACAGCTAGTAATTAATATAATTCTGTGCGTTAAAAAATTATAATTATTTAACTAACTTTAATATTAACCTGTATTGTGTAACTTCTAAATTTTGTTATAAAAAGTATCTTGTCAGTTGCCAACGCCATGCCCGGCCCGTGAGATGCTTCATCTTTTTTTTATGCGAGAGGCGGCAGACTAGCAAATGTGATGCCTGATGGTAAGCAGTCGTTCCTCCTCCATTTTAAGGGCCTTATATCAAACGAACATGTTAATTAAATTAATTGCAATTTAATTAAATCACATGACAATACCGCACACTCAATTAAAACCTTTGTTGCATCTCCTCAACATTACAATGTATCGAACATTTATGTCAGTGAACATTGCTTCTTACAAGTGGCGTACTGAATAGGAATCAGTTGAGGAAACCACAATATTTACGCTTTCACCGACCGAGTTTGTTTTTGTTATTCCTGCAGAGATGACACAAAGTGTAGGTAGGTTCAGGAATACAATGGAATCCTTTGTCCTTTGGTTGTAGATAAAATTGTCTGTGCAAAGCCAGGAGCTAGCGTTTGGCGATTGAATGAGACAAGTGAAGCTGTTTTTGTACAAAGAATATGCGACGGAAAAAAGACAACTAGGGCCTTTGTCTAAAATTAAGTTGTCATCTTTTTCTATTATATTCATTGCGTTTCTACGCAATAGGGCAAATTGACAGTAACCGCTAAATAAATTCCGCAATATGAATCTAGTAAAACAGGACACCGTTTAATGAGCCGATCTGAGATTACTAAAATATTTTTTTATGACAGTGGGGGAAACAAGCCAGAAGGTCACCTGATGGTAAATGGTCACGTCAGACCACAGACACCCTAACCATAGACACAGCAACACCAGTATTCACAGGTGCCTTGTCGGCCCTTGAAAAATTTATAGGCTCGCTTTTTGAAGGTCCCTAAGTCGCATCCAGTAAAAAAAGTCGTGTGGGACTTAGATTTGTATACAGGCAATTCAGAAATATGGTCACGTAAGGTACTCGTATAACTTATTATACAATTTTACATTTAAACTAGCAATTTAATATGAGTTACTTATTTCTTGAAGTGGACTGTCTCAAATAAGGCAGCTCTGTATTTCATTTAAACTTAAACTTGCATTTCAGATTTATGATTATTAAATGCGTACAACCTTTACGAGAAGTAGGTAATAGATGCTACATTGTAATGATATTCTCTCGTTACCAAACTTGAACGGGTTTACAGAGGAAACATCTATATCTATCTATACTTATAATAAATATGTAGAGAGGTCAATTCTGTACATGAAATATATTTTCAAAACAACTATCAGGGGGTGATTAGTGTCGATACTGATGCCAAAAATGCAATTAGTAAAATCTTTGTCTGTCTGTCTATATGTTCGTAATAGAAACAAAAACTACTGCATGGAATTGAATGCAGTTTTCTCTAATGTATTGCTAGAGGTCTAACTTAAATGTAGACTCCAATTTATGGAAGTCCGTTATTTTTAAAACCCGATTTCCACGCGTGCGACGCCGCCGGCACAGTTAGTCAGTAAATAATTTTCAAGGTTACTTTATGTAGGTTGGTGTAATCTGCCTTTCACAGCATCTTCTTTTGGGACGCTTAGTTTAAAATAACGAAATATCAAAACAGATAGACACGATTTTTGCGGTATCACTCCTTAACCTTAACATTAGCTGTACGCAAAGCAAACACAATAGACATACAATAACTGTGCATTACAAGAAGTGCACGGGACAGTCAATATATACTAAAATATTCTCAAACTCAGGAGACATTGATCCTGCTTTAGAATGAATTTTAGGGAGGATAGGACAGGACAAGGGAAGTGGTGTAGGTGTAGGTACAGAAGATATAGACTCTCGTGTTTTCCTAAATGTACCAAATTAGTATTCGCATTTCATTTAATCTTTTGTCGGAGGCCAAGATCCAGTTCGGGTCGCTAAGCCAGCGCAGTAAGTAAGTAAGTATTTCTAAGAGCAATTCTAAACGAGCGATTCCTAAAAAAAGTTACACATGACCTTTTATTTATTGGAACAATTGGCATGTTTCTGGCAGCTACTGGCCTGACAAATCCACGTTACAAAAATGTTGTTTCCAAACGCAGGCGACACAAATTCCATGCACTCGAAGTAAGTCACAGAAAAATTTATCGTTTGAATAAAACATCAAGAGTTAAAGCTGCAATTTTTGCTGGCATCCTTTCCACAGGGGTTTGAGTAGCGATTGTCGACGGATTGTCTTAACTCATCTTAACTGGATCCTACCTCTAGGCGGACATTCTCAAAGGAAAACATGTGCATGTTTCGCCTTTGAAAGTCCTTTCTTACCTGAGGGCATGCTGAAATCTCGAAAACAGACCTCGTACGAGCACCGTGATAGAAGCGCACGGAATTCCATTTCCAATATCAAAACACACTGAGATAACTCTCTCTTCTTCTGTAACATACAGTGAATATTCTTATATATTCCATATAATTATGTACCTATTATATCTAAACTAATATTATAAAGCTGAAGAGTTTGTTTGTTTGTTTGAACGCGCTAATCTCAGGAATTACTGGTCCGAATTGAAAAATTCTTTTTGTGTTGAATAGACCATTTATCGAGGAAGGTTTTAGGCTATATAACATCACGCTGCAACTATTAGGAGCGAAGAAAAAATGAAAAATGTAAAAAAAAACAGGGAAAAAATAACTATTCCACGCGGACGAAGTCGCGAGCACAGCTAGTCCTTTATATTCACCGTATACAGAAGTTAAGACATTTTTTACAGGTTTATTTAGAGTAAGTCGTCATCATCATCATCAGCCTGCAAACGTCCACTAGACATAGGCATAGGGCTCCAAATGACAATTAACATGTGGAAGATTTGCCTTAGTCATTAAGTTAGTTAGAGAGGTAGGGCATAGCGAATCTTCGCTCGAATTGAGCCGCCCGTCCGGTGAAGGACCTCCGGGTCCTACTATAGAATGCCGCAGCAAAAAGACCTCCGGGTCGTGTTTCTGCCGGCGAGTAGGGTTTCTGGAGCTCGTAGGGGTTTGGGCCGGCATGGCGGTGGTAACTGACAGGTAACTGACCAGTTACTTGCCCGTTGTCACAGCGACTTGGGCTCTTTCGCTTTCCATCAGGCGTAGGAAAGCCATTATGTCGAGCTACTATAAAAAAGTCACCACGCTTAGCAAGCGAGTTAGTAAAGTAGGTTTTATTTGTACCCAGGTAAATGCCCGTTTCCTGATATTCCCTTAGTTGTCTTTTACGACCCCCATGGGATGCAATAAGGTGGTCCTGTTCTAAACCCAGAAACCATGCTAAAAACGAAGTATAGCAGTAGGTCCCATATATCGAGTAATAGGAGAAGAATCAAAAATAAATGTGTGAATTTACCAATAATAATAATATCATAAAATAAATGTAAATCTTATATACTACTTATCTATACTTATAATAAATCTGTAGACAAGTCAATTCTGTACATGAAATATATTTTCAAAATAACTATCAGGGGGTGGTTAGGAATTGATACTGATGCCAAAAATGCAATCAGTAAAATTTTTGTCTGTCTGTCTGTCTGTATGTTCGCTATAGAAAAAAGAACTACTGGACGGATTTTAATGAAACTTGGTAAAAATAACGGACTTCCTTAAAATGGTACCTAAATTTTAAGTTAGACCTCTAGCAATACATTAGTGAAAACTGCATTTAATTCCATGCAGTAGTAGGTATTCGCGTGATGCGGGATCAAACATACAGATAAAATTTTCTCCCGTTTTCCCGTTATTGCTCTGCTCTTATTAATTGTAGCGTGATGAAAAGTATACTATAACCTGCCCAGGAGTATGAAGAACAATCGTACCAAGTTTCGTTAAAATCCGTCCAGTAGTTTTTTTTTCTATAACAAACATACAGACAGACAGACAGACAGATAGACAAAAATTTTACTGATTGCATTTTTGGCATCAGTATCGATCACTTATCACCCCCTGATAGTTATTTTGAAAAAATATTTCATGTACAGAATTGACCTCTCTGCAGATTTATTATAAGTATAGAAGATAAAAGATAACTATCAGGGGGTGATAAGTGATCGATACTGATGCCAAATATGCAATCAGTAAAATTTTTGTCTGTCTGTCTGTCTGTCTGTTTGTTTAAGAAATTTTTAACTGTATGTTTGAACGCACATCACGTAAAATCTACTGCATGTAATTGAATGCGATTTTCACCAATGTACTGCTAGAGGTCTAACTTAAAATTTAGGTACCATTTTATGGAAGTCCGTTATTTTTGAAACCCGATATCCACGCGTGCGACGCCGCCGGCACAGCTAGTGTATCATAAAGATAATGTATTCTTCGAAAAAATTATGAGATGCAGGTGTTAAAAACCAATAAATTATTATCCATTAATCATATCCATGATGAAGCGCCTTTACAACTTCCATAGAAAAAGCATTATTGTATGAGAACACGATAATGCTCTTATAAGTATTATTTATTTCAGATACATATTAGGTAAGTCCATTATGTACAGCCACAAACAGATATTACGAAAATGTGACGTCATATTATCATCGCATTAAAACTGTGTAAAAGATATTTTAACAAAAACTCTTTGATATTTGTTATCTGTACGATAAAACTTTAATATAACAGAGCAGGTTTGAATCTCAAAAAATATTGCCCTCCTATCTTTGGCAGTCGGATAAAGAGATATGAATATGAATATCATCAGTTGTTAAGAGAGGTAGGGCATAGCGAATCTTCGCTCGAATTGAGCCGCCCGTCCGGGGAAGGACCTCCACCCTATAGAATACCGCAGTCAAATGACCTCTGAGTCGTGTTTCTGCCGGTGAGAAGGGTTTCCGGAGCTCGTGGGGGGTTGGGGTTGGGCCGGCATGGCGGTAGCAACTGACAGGTAACTGACCAGTTACTTGACCGTTGTCACAGCGACTTGGGCTTCTCTTTCGCTTTCCATCAGGCGTAGGGAAGCCATTATGTCGAGCCACTATAAAAAAAAAAAAGTTGTTTGACACTTTGGCCAAACATCTGGAGGCTTTACTCATAATCGTCATGCTGGGCAGGCAGGTTGGCAATTGCTGGGCTATAGCTTATTGCTCCGGTCACGCTGCTGCCCGTCATTGGCCTGTGGTATTTAGCTACGCTTTCAATCATCATAAACATCATCAGCCTATCGCAGTCCACTGGTAGACATAAGTCTCTTCAGATATTCGCCACTTTGGGCAAACACCTGGAAGCTATACCCATAATCGCCACACTGGGCAGGCGGGTTGGAGATTGAAGGGCGTATAGCTTCTCGCTCCGGTCACGCTGCTGCCCGTCATCGGCTTGTGGTAATCAGCTACGCTTTCAATCGTGATAGTTATACAGTCACCAGTCGGGTGCCAGAGCCTCGTTTAAAAGTTCGGCAGGATGCACCACGGGCAGATGAGGGTGGCTTGGAGCAAAAAGATGATAGGCCGCTCCCTTCCATCCCCATTGTTCCGTATTCAAATACAATACAAAAATTAGGTGAACTAAAACAACGGATTAGTACAATATTTATTACATTAGAGTTATTGACGCGTAGCAAAATGAAGACATGAACATGAAACACTGCACTGTGACTGTATCGAACTTGCGATTCCTCACTCACAAATTAATACATTTAAGGATTTATGTGTCACTTCACGTGGGATCACGGCGGGCACTGGTTTTAATGAATTCCGCAATATTACAGCCACTGCAACACAAGGCTAAACGCAAAACGTTTTCGTCCAACGGTCGCGACAATAGAAGTTCTCTGTACGCAGTAACTATCAGTGAGTTGCGGCAAAACGATACTGGAAGAGGATAAAAGATTGTGTTAATACTCTGGTGCATTTGATACTTCTGTGCGGCGACGGAAAAGTATACGATTAACCGTACTTCTACCCGTAGACTAAAAGATTTTTTTTACAGTAGCTCGACATAATGGCTTTCCTAGGCCTGATGGAAAGCGAAAGAGAAGCCCAAGTCGCTGTGACAACGGGCCAGTAACTGGTCAGTTACCTGTCAGTTGCCACCGCCATGCTAGCCCAACCCTAACCCCCACGAGCAGCTGAAACCCTACGTACCGTAAGAAACACGACCCGAAGGTCATTTGTCGGTATTCTATTGGGTGGAGGTCCTTCAACGGACTGGCGGCTCAATTAGAGCAAAGATTCGATACGCTCTACCTCTCTTTCGGAATTTCGGAAATCAGTACTAAACTTGGTTTGGTTTGACAGGAACAGTCTTATAAATACATCTATAATGAGAAATTAAGCTCCACTTCTAAGGAACGATCATCATGTCGCGTGGCTTACGTACTTATGCTCAAGTTCTGAGAGTTCAATATCCAATTGGCAAAGCAAATCTGACGCGGCAGGAGTAAGTTCTAGAACTCTAGCATACCTCAAGGAAAACAGTGGTTTGCAATCATCATCATCAGCCTATCGCAGTCCACTGCTGAACATAGGCCTCTCTAGTTATTCACCACTTGTGTCAAACATCTGGAGGATTTATCCATAATCGCCATGCATGTGCAGGCGGGTTGGCGATCGCAGGGGGTGTAGCTTCTCGCTCCAGCGACGCTGCTGCCCGCCATCGGCCTGTGGTATTTAGCTACGACTTAAATTGTGATGGTTACACCGTTCGGTTGCCAGAGCCTCGGTTGCCTGTCTGCTAAATATAGGATGCACCACGGGCTGGTGAGGGTGGCTTAGAGCGAAAGGATGATAGGTCGCTTCCTTACATAGGTACCTATCCTTATATTAGATTACATTTACAATAGGAATAATTCAGTATCACAAGATTAGGTACTACGTCAAGTCTTGAATTATTATCACCCCATATTATTTTAGTCTTCAAAACTACATAGCGTAGTACAGAATTTTATTGTAATAGTTTTATACTACAGTTCATAAGATGCTATAATACGAGACTATGTTAGCTCACATGTTATTCAAATAAAATCTCGTCGAAAAGTCAGCTAACCGGTGTGAATAAACCTCGCGAATAAAAATGTTTTTTTGAACAACAGATGATGTGTGTAAAACCGGTGTTTTGATAAAGGATGAAAAGTTACTAAATCGGAAAAAGCCAGGAGATTTGTTATTCAATCACGGCCAAACAGTTCCCCGGAGTCGAGTAATTCTTAAGGTAAACGGGTGGATCGCGAGTTACCACTGCCTTTTTAGGGTTCCGTAGCCAAAATGGCAAAAACGGAACCCTTATAGTTTCGTCATGTCCGTCTGTCCGTCTGTCCGTCTGTCCGTCTGTCCGTCTGTCACAGCCGATTTACTCGGAAACTATAAGTACTACAGTGATGAAATTTGATGGGAATATGTGTTGTATGAACCGCTACAAAATTATGACACTAAATAGTAAAAAAAAGAATTGGGGGTGGGGCCCCCCATACATGTAACTGAGGGATGAAAATTTTTTTTTCGATGTACATACCCGTGTGGGGTATCAATGGAAAGGTCTTTTAAAATGATATAAAGTTTTCTAAAAAACATTTTTCTTAAAGTGAACGGTTTTTGAGATATCAGCTCTCAAAGTCGTAAAAAGTATGTCCCCCCCCCTCTATTTTTATAACTACGGGGTATAAAATTCTAAAAAAAATAGAGGTGATGCATGCTAATTAACTCTTTCAACGATTTTTGGTTTGATCAAAGTATCTCTTATAGTTTTTGAGATAGGTTGATTTAACTGTAATTTTGGTTAAGTTTATTATATTTGCTGCTACGGAACCCTTTGTGCGCGAGCCCGACTCGCACTTGGCCGGTTTTTTTTATTATTTATAAGCGGAGCTGGGGTGAGTTAGAGTTCGGGTAAAAAAAGTTCAAGGTACAATTTAATTTTAATGGGAACTAGCTGTGCCAGCGGCGTCGCACGCGTGGATATCGGGTTTCAAAAATAACGGACTTCCAATAAATGGTGCCTTAATTTTAAGTTAGACCTTTAGCAACACATTGGTGACAACCGCATTCAATTCCATGCAGTAGTTTTTACGTGATACGAGTTCAAACATATAGATAAAAATTTCTCCCGTTTTCTTAACACTTCCCTTAACTGCTCTGCTCCTATTGATTGTAGCGTGATGAAAAGTATACTATAACCTTCCCAGGAGTATGAAGAATAATCGTACCAAATTTCGTTAAAATCAGTCCCGTAGTTTTTGTTTTTATAACGAACATACAGACAGACAGACAAAAATTTTACTGATTGCATTTTTAGCTAATCACCCCCTGATAATTATTTTGAAAATATATTTCATGTACAGAATTACCTCTCTAAAATTCGCGCTAAAGTGTTCAGCAACTTTTGATGCATGGCTGACCTTACTACTGTAAAATAAAGTATTTACGTACTTGACTCTGTCAGGACAATGCAAGCAAAATACATGGCTATCAAAAAGTTCCACGTGAGATGCGCAATCCTTACGAAGAAGGTGAATCCCATAACACCCAACACTTCCTGCGACAAGAACACAAGCCATCCCAGCATGTTGGCGCAATGAAGAGCCACTGGATTTTCCTGGATAAAGAGGAAATAGTTATTCCACGAAGATATTAACAAAATCGCCTAAATGTACATAGTAAATCCATATGAAAACTATTTATATGACACGTGAATTAAATAGACGTCGTAGAAGACGACTAAGGACATAATATCGGGAAACCGAGCACCAGGGTCTACCACACAGGTACAAATAAAACCTATTGCGCGTAATTTCTAGAGAGATAGGGCATAGCGAATCTTCTCTGGGATTGAGCTGCCCGTCCGGGGAAGGACCTCCACCCTATAGAATGCCGCAGCCAAATGACCTCCGGGTCGTGTTTCTACCGGTGAGTAGGGTCTCCGCAGCTCGTGGGGTGAGTGCTGCATCAGTAGCCGGGGGTTAGGGTCAGGTCGGCATGGCGATGGCAACTGACAGGCAACTGACCAGTTACTTGCCCGTTGTCACCGCAACTTGGGCTCTCTTTCGCTTTCCATCAGGCGTAGGGAAGCCAATATGTCGTGTTACTATAAAATAATAATAATTTTATGTATGTACTTGCTTTATAAGCTCCGACGAATAATGCGGTTATATGCAGCCCTTTAACACATATCCCGATGGCTATACCCACTCTAGTGAGTACATTAATTTTGTACGGCATATCTGACAGGTAGACGAGGAAGAACACCACAGTAGCTATGATAATTGACATCTGTAAAATTGATGAGATATTAGTACAGTAATAGGAGAGTATTAATGACCAAATTTCGGCAACGGTGGCCAATCTCCAAAAAGGCCAGAAAAGTACGCAGTAGATATTAAGGTGTGCAAACAGAGGAGCACTTTCTGTTCCTTTACTATCATATTCCTGATCATGGGGACCCTATCGAATCGATCGAGATCCTATGGACTTTGTGCAATTTTGTTTCGACCCGGGGTCTCTCAGTTGTCAGATTCCACTCGTTTGTCAGCATCCACTTACTACTTTATTTGTAAAAGCCATTGCCTTAATTTATTACCAATACCATTAAATATAAATAATCTAGGAATTTAACAAAACCAAATGGTTTATTACAAAAAAATAAAATAATAAGAGTATTTACCAAGTGACATGTGCAAATGATAAACACGCCCATTCTTAATGTTTTCATGTCTAAAAACATATCATCTATTTCCTCTTCATTCGGTATTTCATCATCATTATTCGTACCACTATGTTTATTAGCATTTTGATTGACTTGTTGGTCCTTTCTGTCGTCAGGTTTCTTTGGACCTATAGACTCAGTAATCTCATTACCTTGAGAAGCCTGTATGTTTATGTTTCTACCATCGTTAGCAATGCGCCGAGGATCCGACTCGTTGTCTGCGCTGGTACCAATTTCCACGGGCTTCCCTTTTTCTTGAACATTTTGAATCTTGTCGGATATATTAACATTGTCAATAGCAAAGAGCTTCAGCATTGAGTCCGTTATTTGTACCCCACTTGTTGTTTTTACTTGATAAGTGGTGTAAGAAATGTCATTAGTTTCGAAACTTATAAGAAAATCCTGTGTTTGACCCATATAAGTAATACGAAAAGTTGGATTACTTTCAACTGTTTTGGCTTTATTTTCAGTACTCATCGATTCTGAGTTATCAAGGGAAAACATACTGATGTAAGTTTGGGAAGTTTGAGCTATGTTTGGAGTTTCAACATAATCTAGTGTGATTGGTTCTATGGTAGTTGAAGATGTCTGCACTTTGATTTCACTGATTTTGGAAGTAAAAGATGATATAGCCGTCTTGTTGGTTTTAAAAGATTGCATATCGTAAGAACTTTTTGCAATATCCGATTCAATGGATCTTGCACGGGCTTTAGATATTTGTACGGGATTTTTCTTGATCGATAAAGGAAGGTATCCATCATTGTGCTTTAAATATTGGCCCTTGGTAACATTTTTTGTAACGTTCAATTGAGAAGATTTTCTACTGCCACTAGGAGTTGATGTTTTACTGTGCATATTTGAAACGCTTCCTATAAAGATAAATTCGTAATAGATAAAGGTTTTATATCCATCTGAAACAAACACTTGACAATTTTGATAGATGTATGACATAATCTAATGGTCAAGATACGTTCAAGAAAGTATCAGAATCATAAAGCACAAACTTTATAATATTTGTAACTACACTGCAAAAGAGGATTTAATAAAACTTAGTTTAAATCATGGAAGTAATAAGTACTTATTACTTACATGGTTTAAATTTAGCTTTCTGTTTAAAGCATGTTCAAAGGCAAAATAGATAGATGTTATTTTTCTGATGCTGATCCAAACATGCTGATTATGTCATTCCTCGCCTTCATTAAGTAGGTATGATCGTTATATTGTTTGTAAGATAAATATAAAAAGTTGTCAATGTGAACATCATCATCAGCCTGCAAACGTCATCTGCTGGACATGGGGCTCCCCCAACGACAATTGACATTTGGAGGATTTGCTTTAGCTAACAATCAATGTTTCCAAATTCAATGATCAGTCAATAAAGGAACAATTCAACACACTTCATAGTGTGTTAACTTTATACAACAATACAAATAATTATGCATCTAGAACTCGGCCAAGTTCCACCTGAGTAGAAACAAATTTCAGCCCTATTAAGCAAATTGCAACTCAGATACTTGAATAATAGAGTTTTAATCGTTCCAATCAAGAAGTCGATGCAAAATTTTATTTAATTCGCTGACTGCGCACTCGGTTGCCGGTTGAACGATGCAAATTCAGACCAATAATTGCTAAACTTTCTTATGCTGAGTGGAACTTTAGTTAAGCTTTATTTTTATTTTTGAATAATATTTTGTACAAATTTTCTTTAGAGTATATAGTACTGGAAAATCTAGCTAAAAATTGGATGCATATTTGCCGGATATAATTATTATTTTGAAAACCTTTTGATCTAGACTTCGCTACTCACAAAACCATGGTTTTATCAGTATAACTTTAAATCAATTTTGTACAAATTTTGCTAAAGAATAACAACACGCAAAAATGTACTGAATGGGCTAACCTTCTAGTCTGGTTGGAACGGAGTCTACAAGCACAATCACACACCCTTGTTTTATTTTACGTCGGGAATGCCTTTACACATACACCAGGGGCCTGGGTACGGGACACCTGGATTATGTGGGGCTCACTCCTATTTAGCGGAGAATACCCACTAAACCCGACGGTGGTCCGCTAGGAGCACTCTGTCTGAGGGGGGTCAGGATGCCCGGAGGGATTCGACAGTTCGACACAACCCCCCACAGCGCGGTAGCGCTGTGCCGCCCAGCGTGAACGGCACACCTTGGGGGGACGGTGTGGTGTCCTCCCTGCCCGAAAACACGTGTTGTCGTCTTCCTCGGGACCGCTAACCAGAGCGCTAAAAGGTAAAAAGGAAACTCTAACTGTTAAATAAAGTGCATGCACATTTTGCATTGACTGGCCCGCTGGATCATTTGGTAGTGTCGCCTGTTTCTAAGCCAAGAGGCGTGGGTTCAGTCCTCGTGACAGAACATGACGTGATGAATAATTGTGTTTTGTTCTGTCCGGGTGTTAGCACTGTATTTAAGTGAATATTTGTGGTACATTTGTTGATTCCTTACTTTGGTGTCGGATGAATGTACGTGATGTTACTTACCTAGTATGTTCGTCAAGCAGAACTCGAACAGGTTTTTTTCAATCTCATTGCTCCAGCGGTATCTAGGATCTATGTTGAAGGACTCCGCCACTGTGTGTGTTGCAACGGAGTTTTGTTTAATTCGTCATGGGTTTGCGCTTGGCCACAATTTACCAGATGTTAAGTAATATTGCCCACATCAGTCCACTGCTGGACATAGGCCTCTCCCAATGATCGCCACTTCGATCGGTCCCGGGCCTATAATGGTTACGCTTACCTAGAAAATGCCGATACACTTTCGCCTTGAATACCTGAAGATTTTATGTTTCGGAGAACAAAGACATAGTTTGATGGAGGGATAGAATGATGGTGGATAGGTTTGGTTGATGAAGGTTTATTGTATGATGTTATACTATTGCCCATACTGAATAGGATACAAGAGCTAATATAGTTACTAATGCCTACTGACACTAATGGAAAGGTGGTCGATCGCTATCATGTATTACATGGTCTCATCGCTAGCTATTTATGCATGTATGGAATGTGCCGAAAAGGTCGGCATAGTCATATTGTCTGATGTTTATTAGGATTTGATTCTTAGGCGAGATTCGAACTTTCATTGCCTCCAACGCTAATATTACTCGGTGGTCCACCGAGGCACTAATATTAATAAAGTACGCTCTCGTAAACAATACGGCTTATTAAAAATTTATAAAGCATTGACCCATACGGTTGAAACCGTCGGCTCCGTGAGCACAATTATTTTTAAAGGCTTTCGAACGCCCGGGCTTTGAAAGGTATCGTACAGATTTAATTTGTTCCAATACACGCGATATTTCAGAAACACAATATTTATTTTTTTTTTTTTTTTTGTTGATTTGTCATCTGCAATCAGTCGCCAGACTATGATCAGATGTGTTGAGTGAGGGTGACGCTTGTAGAGCAGGAGACCATTGTCTCACTGTCTATTTAAGTATGTGGCTTCTCTTCAATCTTTCCACCACATCGACATCGTTAACTAATCCAGAGGCAAGTGGATTCGGGTGATGGATGAGTCGTTCGACATGCTGTTTTTTGTAGTGCTCTATTTCAGCAGTAACTGTTGAGACTTTCAAATATCCATGGATTTCTTCATTTCTCGCAAACCAGGGAGCGCTCACAATTGTCCTGAGTATGTTGTTTTGCACTCTCTGCAGGCACATGATGTTACTCTTGCTGGCAACTCCCCATATCTGAATGCCGTAGGTCCATATGGGCTTCAGTATAGCTTGGTACAAAAGGAGTTTATTGTCCACCGAGAGGACTGAGTTTCTGCCCATCATCCAGAGCAGATTTTTAAACTTGAAATTAACTTGATCCCTCTTTGCTTTGATGTGGTTCTTCCATGTCAAGCGTCTGTCCAAGTGGAATCCGAGGTATTTGACACAGTCAGTGTGGGGCAAGATGTTGTCCCCGAGGTGAACGGGGGGGCAATCACTTTTTCTCAAGGTAAATGTGATGTGGTTCGATTTTTGCGCGCTAACTTTGATGCGCCACTTTTGAAGCCAGTCGGAGGCATCCACAAGAACCCTTTGAAGCTTTTGACTCGCCGATGCGGGGTCATCGTCCACCGCCAGGTAAGCAATATCATCTGCGTAAGTTGCGGTCACAACGTCCTGCGAGGTGGGAAGGTCTGACGAGTAAATGTTGTAAAGTATCGGTCCCAGCACCGAGCCCTGCGGCACCCCCGCCTTAATGGGGAACAAGGAAGATCTGGAGTCACCGTGTCTGACCTGGAACAGTCTGTCCGAGAGGTATGACTTCAGGACAGGGAATACTGAGTGGGGCAGTTTTTCCTTGATTTTGCAGAGCAGTCCCTTATGCCAAACACGATCAAAAGCTTGTTGTACGTCCAAAAATGCAGCAGAGCAGTACTTTTTGTTCTCGAAGCATTGTCTTACTGTGTGGTAGACACGGTGGGTCTGCTCAATAGTCGAGTGTGCCCTTCGGAATCCAAACTGATGTCCGGGTATGATGTCTTGCACCTTCATTTCATTGAGTCTATCAAGGAAAACTCTTTCCCACAGCCTGGAGAGAATTGGTGTGAGACTTATGGGTCTATACGATGAACAGTCGTGTGGCGGCTTACCATCCTTGTGGATCATAATGATCTCGGAGACCTTCCACAGTTTTGGGAAATGAGATGTTCTGAGGATAGCGTTAAAAAGGCAAGCCAGAAATGTGACACACTTCTTTGGGAGTTCCTTCAGGATTCGAGGAGTGATAAGGTCGAAACCTGGAGCCTTTTTTGGGTTGAGGGTCTTTATTTCTTTTATGATCTCTCTGGGCGACGTGGGCCTAATGGGTAGACACAGCTGGAAGTCTTGGTTGAGTATAGTGTCCATGTCCGACTCATCTAGAATGCCATCATTTGGCTGGAACACTTGTGCCAAATGTTGAGCAAAGGCTTCCGATTTGTCCTCATCTGTTCGCGCCCATGATGTGTGGTATCTTAAGGGATAAGATGCTTGTTGGGGTTTCTTAGAGCAGCTGGCGGCTTTCCATAGGCAGTGTTCACCTCGCCCAGTTGGAGACATCGCTTCTAGAGTTTGCTTTAGGCTGTTATTTCGGAATTCGTGAAGGCTTGATCGCAGCTCCCTTATAGCTTTGTTGAGCTTCCTTTTGTCCGAGGGATTTCGGGACGTCTGCCAGACTCTCCTCAGGCGGCGTTTTTCAGCTATTAAATTTCGGATTACTACCGGTTGTATCATCCTCGGTTTACAGGTGATGTTGACTAGTGGCGTATTTTTCCAAGCTGCGACTTGAATGAGGTTCGTGACATAGCGGCAGGCTTCCTCAACATCCTCACTTGTTTTCATTGGGGTCTTCAAGTTGATATGTTCATCAAGATAGGAGCGGAAACATTCCCAGTCCGTCCTTCTATTATGTAGTGGAGTCTGACCATCTCGGTAAGTTATGGTTGAGCTCAAGGTTAGTATCACAGGGGTGTGGTCAGATGATCCGTCCAAGCTGGACTCAACAGTAGAAGATACCTCACTCAGGCCACCCATCACGAAGAAGTCCAGTAAGTCGGGCACCTTCCTCGGGTCAGTAGGCCAATAAGTTGGTTCGCCAGTTGACAAAGTGAGATATTTATGTTGGTCAATGCAGGTCTTCAACTGTCTTCCCCTAGTCACAGTCAGCCTAGAGCCCCAAAATGTGTGTTTTGCGTTCCAATCGCCTCCAGATATGAACCTATTACCCAAGGTCTTAAAGTAAGTCGAGAACATACTGTCAGTAATATTGTATTTCGGTGGACAGTAGGTGGCTGATAGGGTAATAGGGCCTGAGCGGTCCTCGAGTCGTACACTAGTGGCCTGAAGGTGATCAGATGAGTAGGGTTCCAACAGGCAGTGTTTTAGGTTTGATTTGATCACCAGAGCAGTACCAGCGTGGGCGCCGCCATCCGGATGAGGAGTGCAGTAAATTTGGAATCCCTTTAAGCGGAATGAACTCCTGCTTGTAGTGTGGGATTCAGAAATTAGGACGACGTCCAGGCGATTTGAAATTATCAGACTCTCGAGTTCGTGTATGTTAGATGACAGTCCGTTTATATTCCACGTAGCAACCCTAAGCGACGCCATTTCATTATTTATTCAGCTTAGAGATCATGGCAGTGAGAAGGCCCATCAGAGTACTGATATGTTGAAGGAGTTGGTCTATCTTTTCAGATTGTCTTATGAGAATTTGTTCTACTGTGGTAGTTTGTTGACTGTGAAGGTTTTCACTTGTTATAGGTTGCTGGCTGTGGTCGATTTCATGTGACTTCTTTGAGTTTGGTTTTTTGGGGCTTCTGGTTTTACCTGCATAGCTCAAAGGGCTGGACGGGGCTTTTGGGATGGAACCATGACTCTCAATTTCTGTTTTATCGATATGTTTCGATTTAGCAGTGGGGTGTGTTGGAATAACGGGACGTTCTTTTTGCCTAGTTTTCCTGGTAAGGATCTCCTTGTAGACCTGGCAGCCCTTGTAGTTGGCAGGGTGGTCACTGGCACACAGGGCACATTTAGCTGGCGTGTTCCTGTCTTTTTTGGGGCAGTCTGATGTTTTGTGCCCTTCCCCACACTTGACGCAGCGGTATGGTCTCATACAGTTGTTTTTTGAATGGCCATACTGTTGGCATCTTTGGCATTGGACTATTGTCTTCGATTTACGAGGGTCCTCGATTTTCACTCGTTGGTGGTAGATATATTTAATGTCCTTGATTGCTTTGTTGTTTGCACTGGGTTCCAGGTTTACAAAGAATGTGTATGACGGTTTTTTATCGACACCATATCGTGCATTTATTATTTCACCGCGTACTTTGTTTCCCGTCTTTTCAATTATCAAAGAAACACAATATTGATATGAAATTTTTAATCAAAAAATATACGTTGAAAATCGAAACGGTATGCAAATGTTTATTGGGAATTTTGCTAGAGGCGTACAGATCAATGAAGAAAGTTCGTTGGCAAAGTTGAAGGTTCGTTGACAAAGTTGTGTTATAACTGTAGGAATAGTCTTGCCCCTACGAAAAGTGGAAGTACTTCCGCCGAGCTAAGTGATCGTGCTCGGGGACCGCGGTCCGATGGACCATCTTGGTTTTTTCGTATAGCGTGTCGTGATGAAAACTTCGTATGCGCGTTGTAGGTCTTCCATAGAACTTGTATGAAGCAATTTTGTTTAGTACGGAGATTGCTCGCCGCGGAATGTACCTACATCGCCATCTGTTGTTAGTAGGCGGTACTAGTGCATGAGTATTGTAGCGATGTGGAGATAGATGTAGTTACATGTCGCTACAAAACTATTAGTAAGTATATCTATCCATTTAGCGTCCGTCTGATTAGGTTGATCGAATGAGATGATCCGACAGAGAACCAAACTCATAGCTCATAGTATTAGCCAAGCTGAAATGGCTGTGAATTGGCCATATTTGTCGCAGAACCGACAACCGTAGGTGTAAACGAGTTTTGGAGTGGAAACCGCTTCTTCACAAATGTAATACCTACATACGTCCTATTACATTCACAAATGTAATAGGACGACAGGTGAAATGACGATTTGCGCAAGATGACTGGTAAAAGCTCGATGAGAGAGGCCCAGGAACGAGCAAAGTCGCGAACAATTGGAGAGGCCTATGTCCAGTAGTGGACTGCAAAGGGCTAATGATTAGAAGTTGATAATAATAGTATACCTTTACATGAAGAAATAAATTTTGATATTTTTTAATACTGGAAGACAATAGTCTATATTTTTAACACTGATGGTAAATAGTTTTGATGCTAGAAAACCATCATTAAAAATTAGAAAAAGTCTCATAATTACCAAAATAACACCTCATTTTGTCGTGTCGTCGGACGAAACAAAGAAAAAATGGGCAGGGGTCGCTTTACGTGACAAAATCCGAATCGAGGAAATCTGGAGCAGAGGTAACCAAGTAACCAATGTAGGTCAAAGAATTAACGAGTTGACGAGTATGGCCATGCTGTTATAGTTTAGTCAGTTTTGCGCTATAGTAATAAGAAGGAACAAAAATTCCCGAACTATTAATTAAATAAAAAATATTAACAAAAATGGCTGAAAATCGTGATGAGTGAGGAAACTGGGGGATGCCTTTTTACAGCAGTGGGATAGTAGAGAAATAGATCGACAATCTATTATACCTAAATGCCAAAACGGCCAGCAGCGTCACCAAAGCGAGAAGCTACGCCCTGCGATCGGGAACCCGCCTGCCCAGCGTGGCGATTATGGGTGTATCCTCCAGATGTTTGTCCCAAGTGGCGAAGAACTGGGGAGGCGTTTGTCCAGCAGTGGACTGTAATAGGCTGACGATGATGATGAAATGCCAAAAAAATCTGGGATTGAGAAACCATCCCGCAATTACACGTCCGAAGTTACTACCATCCAGTCCACGTACGCTCGCTTCACTTTCTCATGCTCCTTAGATGTTCGAGCCAGCGAAGTATGTGTTTCCTCCTTCTTTTGATATGGGATCATTTATGCGGGACGTAAGAAGCATCTTACGGGCCGGCATAGTGGTGGCAATTGACAGATGACTGGCCAGTTACTTACCCGTTGTCGCAGCGATTAATATTCAAAATAAATAATCATAAAGATAACCCAAGACATGCCACGCTGGGCCACACATCGCCATCTAGCCCCAAACTAATCCGAAGCTTGTACTATGGGTACTAGACAACTGATAAACTTACTTAGGTACTTTGGATAATACTTCGATGAATTGTTGCAATTAAATTAAAGGATTCAAACAAATTTTATCACATACCTATGCTACGTTTAGTTTTCGACATAAATAATCTATTTTACTCGAGGCTAAGGTTGGAAATGCGTTTGAAATATCACGTGTAGTTGAAAATGTTTCCGATAACGGCAAGATCGATGAAAATGTCCGGTGCATTTTAACCACAGACTTCGTGGATGCTAGAGTTGATATTAAATATTTAGCCAAATATCTATACTTATAATAAATCTGTAGGGAAGTCAATTCTGTACATGAAATATATTTTCAAAATAACTATCAGGGGGTGATTAGTGATCGATACTGATGCCGAAACTGCAATCAGTAAAATTTTTGTCTCTCTGTCTGTCTGTATGTTCGTTATAGGAAAAAAAACTACAGGACGGATTTTAACGAAACTTTTTACGATTAATCTTCATACTCCTGGGCAGGTTATAGTGTACTTTTCATCACGCCACAATCAATAGGAGCAGAGCAGTGACGGGAAGTGTTGGGAAAACGGGAGAAATTTTTATCTGTATATTTGATCGCGCATCACGCGTTAACTACTGCATGGAATTAAATGCGGTTTTCACCAATGTATTGCTAGAGGTCTAACTTAAAATTTAGGTACCATTTTATGGTTGGAAGTCGGTTATTTTTGAAACCCGATATCCACGCATGCGGCGCCGCCGGCACAGCTAGTAACTAAAATTGGGTGTCATAGAAGACGACTAAAGGAATATCAGGAAACGGACAGCAGCGTTTACCTGGGTACAAATAAAACCTTCTGCGCCCACCAACCCGCTTACCAAGCGCGGTGACTAATGCTAATCCCCCAAATAACAATTGTCATTGGGGGATGCGTTGCGGCAACGAATTGGGCTTATGATTATCTTTCCATCAGGAATTTGGATTCGCTTTCCATAAGAGAAGCCACTATGTTGTGTGCCTGTCTGTATCAGAGCGAACCATTATCTTTTCGCTCTGAGCCACCCTGACCTGCCCGTGGTGCATCCTGCCGAATAACAAACGAGGCTCTGACAACCGACTTGTGGCGGTATAACCCTCACGGTTGAAGGCGTAACTAAATACCACAGGCCGATGACGGGCAGCAGCCTTACCAGAGCGGGAAACTCTCGGTGGTCGCTCTCCAACACGCTTGCCTAGCAATTGGCGATAACGGGTGAAGCCACCAGCTGTTTGACCAAAATGGCGCACAACTGGAGAAGCATTTTTCACTGCCTGAAACTGGACTGCGCGATAGGATGATGATGTGCGTCTGTATGTATCCAGATAACGTTTAGGTGGAAAAAAACAAGTTCTATCACATTATCAGTTCTGTGGTCCGAAAGTGAGAAGCGTGGGTGACCATTAGCCCCGCAATCAGACGTGAGCTACCGCCTGCTTTCGATAACTGTTTGATTTATATTAGAAGAGCTTTAGAAAGCTTAGTTAAGCTCAAACTGTTCTATGGATACATTGACACTATTCGTTTATTGGATAAAGGGAACTTACTAATCTTTGGATGTGTATACCCTAAGATTCCAACGGTGTCGGTTAATCCGATTGTCAGTGTAGTACTTGCTGTACAACTAATAAATTCCTTTGTTTGGAGATGAAATTTTGAAGCCTTAGCTCAGCATTTGTATGTCGTGATCTGTGTCGGTGTAAATATTGTGTATTAATATTTGAGCTACCTCCGTAGAATCCTATTTCTATAACACAAGAGTTTATATTACTTACTTTGGGATCCGGTCAATATATTTTGTGATAGATCGATAGATATTCTTTATTGCACACCAAACAGTTTACTTAAAACTAGATGCAGAGAAAAAAACGAGGTACAATATAGGCGGCCTTATCGCTTTCAGCGATCTCTTCCAGACAACCTTTGGGTAGAGGATAATTAAAAAGAAGGCGTAAGGTGCCAGTTGATGAAATTAAAACTAATAAAGCTATAAATAAATAAATAGATAAAATATAAATAAATAGTGATAGTGTCCTATATTTATTTACTTACTCATGCATGGCATAGCCTTCGTGTCAAATATAAGTCAGTTGACTTGACATAAGATATCTATCTACTCGCTTGTAAAATCAAACTGTTAAATATCACGCAGAACGGAAATAAACTAGTGAATCAATGGTACGGTAACAAAACCGTGAATAAGTATGTACTTATAGGTATGTACCTAATACAGATACCTCTTATATCGAATTTGGCAAAGGAATGCAAAATACTTGCGGGCTGAACAATTAACTGGCAAGTTAAGGGAACTCCACCCGTTAAACTTTAATTAACCTTTTGCTTTCTTGCGTGTTGATTCACTTTCCACCAGGTTCTTCACTCTTCGCTCCAGTGGGTGAAGGTATGGGGCGAATTTGACGCGATAACTGGGTTTCTAGATTATATTTGACTCCAAAATAAATGGTATTATCCTTATTACTTCAATAATACTCGTTAGCCTAATTGCAGTCCACTGATGAATAAGCCTCTCCAGCTGTTCGCCAATCCGCCGGCAAACATCTGGAGGATATACTCATAATCGCCACGCTTGAAAGGCGGTTTGTTTACCGCAGTAGGTTTTATTTGTACCCAGGTAAACGCTGCTTCCCATTTCCTTATATTCTCTAGTCGTCTTCTACTACACCCATGGCATGAGATTGTGTGATTTTATTCTCAATCCGTAAACTCGATATTTAAACATCGCAACGTATCCATCACTTCGCGTTCGTCAGACGCTTATTCGATTTCATGCTTCAAAGTTAAACTCGACAACTCTTCGGCGAGTTATCACAGAGCCGAGCTCCTTACCGCGGTACATTTGATATACTCAATTGAAATGAGCTTCGATCATTACAATAAATACACCGTCATAATTTAATGCTTATTTTCCCACAGCAAAACAATTAGCTATATAACTGATACTATGTCTGTAACCATTTTAAATGAAATATTATTGATGAATCTTATATATGTTAAAGACCAAGTGATTTATGCGGGCATTATTTATAATGCTAGGGCATTATGAATAATGTCAAGTTCTACTGGGCAAAGTGATAATTACTATCTAAACTTCATTATTTATCACATTGCCGGTCATTATTGTATTGCTACTTGGCAATTAGGCAATTTGATAATAAAGCAAAGGGGAGGGACGCACGCGTAACTAATCACTACTTATTCGGAGATCGATGTATCCGTTAATGTTTTTTTTAACCGACTTCGAAAAAGGAGGAGGTTCTCAATTCGTCTGTATGTATATTTTTTTATGTATGTTCACCGATATTTACTCAATTATAGATGGACGCCAAAAATTTTTTATTTGTTCAACAGATGACACTTCCGAGGTGGTCCCATTATCACCAAGTCAGGATCTGATGATGGGATCCGGGAGAAATTGAGGGCAACAACCGAAAGTTGTATGCTCATATGGTGATTTTGTTACGTAATCATATCCTACTCAGGCATATGCTTCCGGGCGTCAACATCTGGTGCTGATAATGAAGCCATAGAACTCCTTAACGGTTAGGAGTTAGGGGACAGCACTGCCATTGGTCGATGGGAACTAGGTAGTAGTATGTACTTATTCAGGGCTAATAGGGCAGCTGATTTGATAAGTAATTTGCTTGATTCTAGATCGCAAAGTCTTCACTTGACTTAAAGCAAAATGTTTCTTTCCTAAGTAAAACTCTTAAGGATATTAACTAGCCTTTATTCAAGTTCACAACACATTAACGCTACTAAAAATCGAGTAACAAAATGACTTTTACAAAAAAAAAATTAAACAACATTGGGTTGCAACATTATCATGTTCTTAAAGCGAACAGGTATACATAATTTGGAAACTTAGTAATAGGGTTCCATTTTACACCCTTATAGGTACGGAACCCTTATAAAAATGAAATGGCAAACGTCCGTTATCTCACACCAATAGCCCAGTTATCCTGTACACAGGACCTCTGTCAATTAAATAACCCTATAATTTAGTTCCCATTATTATGCAATAGTGCTGCATTTGCCGAGTAGGTATTACTACTGAGTGCGTCAACTTGGAGCAGTCAGAAGTAATGTCTGGCCTGTGTATCACATACACATATTATATTATCTCAGGAGTGGATGGGCTTGTACCTCCACGCAAGCCTTACAGAAGATCAGGAGACTGCGAAATAGTAGAGCTCCGGAAACCCTACTCACCGGCAGAAACACGACCCAGAGTATTCTATAGGGTCCTTCTCCGGACGGGCGGCTCAGTTCGAGCAAAGATTTTCTATGCGCTACCTCTTATGTACTGGTCTGCAATCATCAGCAATAAAAAAACATGCAACTGACTAAAGATATTGAAATATTGAACATGACATAATTCACACCGCCTTACATTTTGGAACAATATACATTTTTAACACCAACAGACCCATTTTGCAGATTCGAATTGATTGTACGTCATAAAACTGTATCGGCACGTGTTCTTTGTACGCGTACAGTCGCGAACACAAAGCCCTGCCGCGTATAAAGTAATTAACATAGCGAATTGTCACAGAAGACTTTTGCATTCATTTTCGCACTCCATTTGCGGTTTTTACATTGTATGTTTTTCGGGATGCAAGAAAGGACATTTAATTTTGTATATCCATTAAAAAACTATCCATTAATAGCTGTCGTCGTTATTAAAATTGAAATTATTTATTTCAGCAAGATAAACTGATGTGACATGACTCGAAATTCCTGATGTTGCAGATGTACAAGGGCGGCAGTTATCACTTACCATCAGATGAATCGTTAGTATGACACAACACCTAAGTTTACCCAGCCAGAGCTGGGTAGACCTAGGTGAGCATGGGTAAACCCCGAATTAAAATTTATTTTACTTATTATTTGGACTTTACCCAAGAAGCTTGGGTAATACTAGGTCAACCCGGAAAGACCTAGGTTCACTCCACCTTCTAGCATTACCCGTAACAGATACACAGGACTTTTTTTAACAGTGCTTAAAAATTTTCAGTATCTGTAATAAACTTTGTACCATCAAGTAAGCGAACAGCCTTTCGCAGTCCACTGCTGGACATAGGCCTCCCCAATAGTTCGCCTACTTTGATCGATCTTGGGGCCCTCGCAGCCAGCACTTGCCAGCCACCTTGCGCAGATCATTACTCCAGCTAGCCTGAGAGCGTTATTTTTTATTTCAATTTTTACAGATCGTGTCGTGTAAACGATCATCCATTCCTCATTTCGAATGTACCCATCGACCTATTTACATTTCTGCAATCATTGTTGCTTTTGTCGTTCGGTTTTTGTTTCGCATTGAAGAGCTGAATGGGATAATTAACGGTGGGGCCGGATTGTGTCGCCGCTGCGAATCGCTCTCCATGCGACACCTTTTAATTTTGTTCTTTTTATTCAATACTAGCTTTTGCCCGCGACTTGTTTAGATTTTTACATACAATTTTTTTCCCAATAACTCCCGTTCCCGTGGAAATTTTGCAATATCGCGTTGCAAATAAGCTTTACATTTATTCTGGTTTTCAAAAATAACGGACTTCTATAACATACTTAGTGCCTCCATTTTAATTTAGACCTCTATCAATACATTAGTGAAAACCGCATTCAATTCCATGCAGTAGTTTTCGCGTGATGCGCGTTCAAACATACAGATAAAATTTCTCCCGTTTTCCCAACACTTCCCTTCATTGCTCTGCTCCTATTGATTGTAGCGTGATCAAAAGTATACTATAACCTGCCCAGAAGTATAAAGAATAATTGTACCAAGTTTCGTTAAAATCCGTTCAGTAGTTTTTGTTTCTATAACGAACATACAGACAGACAGACAGACAGACAGACCGACAGACAGACAAAAATTTTACTGTTTGCATTTTTGGAATCAGTATCGGTCACTAATCACCCCCTGATAGTTATTTTGAAAAAATATTTTATGTACAGAATTGACCTCTCTACAGATTTATTATAAGTCGCACCCTTGGTAAAATAATGCAACATGTCACCATACGTCAAAAGTACTTTTATTACGTAAATAGTCTTAAAAAAGATGCGTTTTATATTACACGAAAAGAATTTTATTTCTATCTTTTTTAGTTTTGGAAATAATTTAGTCGGAAAATGTCGTAAGTCATTCGTGATCGTAAAATAATGTTACAAATGCACATGCTTCTTTGTTGTACGACCCAGGCCCGGGCGCGGGGCCGCGCACGCAGCGCCGTAATGTTAGTCGCGTCAGTGTTACCGGATAATAAGTATGTGTTGTATATTGGATTAAAATTGACAAAAATGGAGGCGGGAAATAAAATCCCCAAAGCTGAGTAATTTTAAATATTATTAGGACATGTTTGTATAAAATAATTGTATGTGCACTTACTGCCATAAAATAACCTGTTGCATGATCATATGCGATATTTTATATTGACTTTTGGCATTTCAATGAAAATGTTTATAAAAACTAATTAAGCATTATAATTAATTCTCATGTTTTTTAGGGTTAGTCTTATGTTTACTTGCGTTATTGTTGTCTGAACTCTTCATAGCCGCTTGTGAAAATGTTGCGTTATATCACGCATCTTTTGGAACCGCATGTGCACTTGCAGCGTTATATTAGGTCGTAGTCTAAGATACGTCGTTATTAAAAACTTTAACTGCCTAAAAAAGACATGTTTATTGGACAAATATTACAGTTCTTTATTTATTTATTTTATAGCATTCCTAAGTAATTTTATTAACGAACTAGCTGTGCCGGCGGCGTCGCACGCGTGGATATCGGGTCTCAAAAATAGCGGACATCCATAAAATGATACCTAAATTTTAAGTTAGACCTCTAGCAATACATTGGTGAAAACCGCATTTGATTCCATGCAGAAGTTTTTGCGTGATGCGCGATCAAACATGCAGATAAAAAATTCTCCCGTTTTCCTAACGCTTCCCGTCACTGCTCTGCTCCTATTGATTGTAGCGTGATGAAAAGTATACTATAACCTGCCCAGGAGTATGAAGAATAATCGGACCAAGTTTCATTAAAATACGTTCAGTAGTTTTTTTTCTATAGCGAACATACAGACAGACAGACAAAAATTTTACTGATTGCATTTTTGGCATCAGTATCGATCACTAATTACCCCCTGATAGTTATTTTGAAAAAATATTTAATGTACAGAATTGACCTCTCTACAGATTTTTTGAAAACGCAAGGACAAAGTAGAACTCTTCATATCTATAGGGTACTTATTTAGCATGTTTTAGTTACCAGAAATAATGATCAGAACCCAATGATGGACTAAGATCGCAGTTTGATTGGAAAAGTTCATTTCAACACTATTATAAATATACTTGTTTCTATTAAATTTATTTGAGTTCTCGCCTAAGGGACCCCCATTTTTCGCCATTCATCTTTCACTCTACGCTCTATTAAACAGTAGGCTCAGTATTTTCTAATGAAAAGTTTATAATTAGTGACCCTATGACTATATTTTTAACCGACTTCAAAATAAAGGTCAACTGTTTTTTTTTTTGATGTTTGTTACCACATATTGATTATACCACTAGCTTAGCGGTGAAGGAAAACATCGTGAGGAAACCTGCACATCCAGTTTAATTCTGAATGTGCAACCATGATCCAAATTTGTCTGGTTCCCCTTTCTGAGGGTTACGAAGGTCAGATGGCAGTCGCTTCAATGTAATAACCAGACTCGCTAAATCTAGGATCATGGTCAAAGCGGACCCTGGGCCTAGAGGCCCGGGACAACGCTAAGAGGATGATGTTACCACATATTGAACACCGAGAATTGTGAACCGATTTAAAAAATCTTTTTTTTTTTGTTCGAAACCCTTTCTAATTTCGTACCTAGTTGGTCCTATAGCCGCCATATTGTAGTTGTTTTGTTTTTTTGCTAAAAAAATCTGTTAATTATTTGCTAAACTGTCTTTGATCTGGTAGGTAGCTGTTTGGTCGCAATACTCCACATACTATTCCTAAAGCTCAAAAAACTTTTGGCGAATTGTATTATTGATATTTCAATAACTGGAATTTCTAAACTGGAACCACCAAAGTATTAATACGCAGAATCCAGAACTAAAATACACGGATCACATAAATTCATTCCAACAATAGACTGATTCAAAATAAATGAATAGAACATTTAAGTACATAGTCACAAATAAAAATATAAAAGACACTTCATTGGAAATTATTACAATGTAAACATCAGATGACAACATTAACACCTTCATTTTACCATCGCATCGCACGCCACCGGCAGGGTGTTCATCCTCACACGTTGAGACCTAACTGGTCACGCACGGTCCGATTTCAGAGGAATTTCCTCCCGCGAACGTTGCGTTTGTGGAATAAGCTCCCTGCACAAGTTTTCTCAGGGGAATACAGTATGGGGCGCTTCAAGTCTAAAATAAATTTATTTTAAATGGATTTTAAAGGGTTGGCAAAGCGCATGCGATGCCCCTGGTGTTGCAGGCGTTCATGGGCTACGGTGACCGCTTACCATCGAGCGGGCCGGCAGCCATTTTGTTAACCCTAGTAGTATAAACATCATAATACCTACTCGTTTATCATACATTGCTCCGATTCCATAGTAAGTAGCTTGAACACTTGTATTATTGATATCAGCAAAACGAAAGTAGGTAATGCAAATTGAACTGCTTAAGGAAATGTTCATTAGATGAATGTTTGTTTCATGTGGATAACAAACACACGACCTTTGATTCAAAAGGCAAGGGTCACTTCCTCATTTGGAAGTGACCCGGGCTAGTAAAAAAATATTCGAAGTATTTACGTTAATTGATGGTTGTAAATGATATGGTTGCCTTAACAATGGAGCAAGGTTTTTACGAACGACACTTTAACTATTTATTTTGTACTCGCATAACATATATTTTATCTCTGAGATCTACTGATATTCATTCAGTACATTAATCGTTTACCAGCAAAATGGTTGCTTTAGTTGGTTTACGATGTGTTTTATTATTCATCATATTATTTTGCGACGAAAGTATTTCATATCAATTCTATACTGTCTAGAACACAGATAGACCCAAAAATCTCTGATATGGCAGAGAACTATTATTTTCTGTTAGATTCCCTAGCAGAGGATGCCGAAAATCGAGCAAAGTGGAGGACATTAAGCAGGAGAGTGAACCCTAGCTACGGGCCGGGAAAATGCTAGGAAGAAATATAATTTAACATAGATAATCCTAAAATTGCATGATTATGGTTATCAGAAAAACAAATCAAAACTCAATCCACTTGAGAATTCGTAACTGAATCAGGACGCAAAATCCGCAAGTTAAGTTCGAAGTTGTTTAGAAAAGTAAATTTGAACATATTAATCCTATGTTTAGTATCGTTTATCATAAGATTATTGATAAAAAATATATTGTGTTTTGGACTATGATAGATTGATAGACAGATACACTTTATTTTACACCATAGAAATTTACGCTGTTTTCAAGAGTGATCACGAACCGTCTTGCGCGAAGACTCGACGAATTCCAACCGCCGGAACAGGCTGGGTTTCGGAGCGGATACGGCACCATAGACCACATCCACACAGTGCGGCAGATTATACAGAAGACCGAAGAGTATAATAATCAGCCCCTGTGTCTAGCATTCGTGGACTATGAGAAGGCCTTTGACTCGGTTGAAACCTGGTCTGTTCTGGAGTCCCTGCAGCGATGCCAAGTAGATTGGCGATACATCCAAGTGATGAGATGTCTCTATGAAGCCGCCACCATGTCTGTCCAAGTACAGAATCAGCAAATAAGGCCTATACTGTTGCATCGAGAAGTGAGACAAGGGGATGTCATTTCCCCAAAGTTGTTCACTAATGCAATGGAGGATATGTTCAACACGCTGACGTGGCATCAACGTAAATGGCGAATACATCTCTCATTTGCGATTTGCAGACGACGTGACGATGTCGTATGCAAATGTAATGGCAGAATCGCTGCAGGACCTACAACAGATGCTGAATGAACTGGCTGACTCCTCTGTGCGCATCGGCCTACGGATGAACTTGGATAAAACCAAGGTCATGTTCAATGAAAATGTTCTACCGGAACCGATTACAGTTCACGGCGCCGTCCTCGAAGTTGTTCAAAAATATGTATACCTCGGGCAAACATTGCAGTTGGGTGGAAACAACTTTGAGGACGAGGTAAATAGGAGAATTCAGCTAGGTTGGGCAGCATTTGGGAAACTTCGTCGAGTCTTCACATCGTCGTTCCCACAGTGTCTAAAGACGAAAGTCTTCGATCAGTGCGTTCTACCGGTTATGACATACGGAGCCGAAACGTGGACACTCACGGTACGGCTAGTGCACAAGTTGAAGGTCGCTCAGCGAGCTATGGAAAGGGCTATGCTCGGCGTCTTTCTGCGAGATCGGATCCGAAATGAGGTGATCCGGCAGAGAACCAAAGTCACCGACATAGCTCAACGGATTAGTAAATGAAGTGGCAGTGGGCTGGCCATATTAGCCGCAGAACCGATAACCGTTGGGGTAAACGAGTTCTGGAGTGGAGACCGCGTCTCGGCAAACGTAATGTAGGACGCCCTCAGGCCAGGTGGAGTGACGATTTGCGCAGGACGGCTGGCAAGTGCTGGATGCGAGAGGCCCAAAATCGATCATGGTGGCGAACATTAGGAGAGGCCTATGTCCAGCAGTGGACTGACACGGGCTGATGATGATGATGATGATAGAAATTTACACAATAGTTGCACAATTTAGGCGGTCTTATCGCTTTAAGCGATCTCTTTCAGACAAACTTAGGGTAGGGGATAGTAAGATACAGACAGGGTGAGAGTATGATTCCTTCGAGTAGGACATACATTTTTTGTATTCTCTAGGTTTTGGTATGAGATAGTAGATATTTACTTTATAACAGAATTTCATAAAATTTTAATGGCGATCTTTTTTGCAGACCTTAAAGATAATCCCTGAAAGAGTATCTGTAGATTATTTTAATAAAACACATGTAGACCATGTAAAATTTGCCGTGCGAAGAAATAATAGGCGAGGTGATTATGGCATCAATGTAGAAGGGGAGCTGAAACAGCCTTGGGGTAACAATGTTTCGGTAATTTGCTCATGTGGAATTCTTTTACTAATGTATTATTAATGAATACAACGTCATCTTTTCGCTCCAAGCCACCCTCAACTACCCGTGGTTCATCCTGCTGAATAACAAACGAGGCGCTAGCAACCGACTGGTGGCGGTATAACCTTCACAATTAAAGGCATAGCTAAATAGCACATACCGATGACGGGCAGCAGCGTCACCGGAGCCAAAAGGCTACGCCCTGCGATCTCCAACCCGCCTGCCCAGTGTGGCGATTATGGGTAAAGCCTCTAGATGTTTACCCAAAGTTGATAGACGAACAACTGAAGAGGCTGAACCTCCAGCATTTGACTGCAATAGGCTGATGAAGACGATGCCTCTGGCTTACACTGCGAATGAGAAAGCATATTTGTTTGCTTCTCTGTTTGCAAAACGGTCACGTCTTGCACTCTCTGTCTGTCCGACCATGTTTTCAAAATTAACATTTACCAATGTGAGATTAGAAGGGTGCTACGCAATCTATACGTGAATAAAGCTAACAGTCCCGACGGTATTCCAACCATAATTCTGAGGATAAGGATATATCAATGTAGGGACCCCTGAATTAGCTCCTGTATTAAACATGCCTCTTTCGGCCTCCGAAACTGGTAGGTACAATTTCGAGGTCTTCTAATGTAAATGTAGTAGACCCTGCCAACTACCGCCAATTATCAAACACTTCCATTATTTGTAAGAGCATGGAACGTGCTTTGATCGAGACACATTGAGAGTTGTGGAGGACATCTATACAAAGAGATGGGGAAGTGATTTGTATTTTTATAGGTCATATATGATAAATAATATTATAATGATTATATTGATATCTCCCATAAAATACGTTTTTTTTTTCTTTCAGCTTGATGTCGTATTATTTGAATTTCTTCACAACGAATACAAGCCCACGTTTGTAGAATTTCACTTCGATAATTTCTGTATAGTTTTGCAAAAAGATCAGTATATTGGCATGGTCATCAAGTATCAACTTGAAAAACAGGGGGTCACTACATGCCCTGTTCCTGCGGTAAGTATTTGTGGAATTACAGTATACCTACATTATACAAATGTAGGGAATAAAACCAACTCGATCACAGTGACTTGATTTATTCACTTGTTTAACTTCACTAACTTACATTCACATTATACACTCTTACACAATTACGCGGGCAGTATTTTAAGTCGTCTGTTCGTCATTACGGTCGAACTGTTTGTGTCTGTAAAGTCGGCCTTTTATACCGTTAAGCCGCGGCCACAAATTGGAGATATATGCACCAACGTAACGCTTTGAGCGGAGCCCAATGCACCAATGTATGTATCGGTACTTTGACACAATGAAGACATTTTGCGCGTTATTAGGTATTGGGCATTTGACAGTGATTGGACCCAAAGTTGAATCCAATGTGTGGCCGTGGCATATCGCAATCCCCACCACGGTAGTGTTGTGGGTTGTCACATGCAAAAAGAAAAAGAAACTAAAAAAAGGTATGGCCAAGACAACCAAGTGTATGATGCCTTAACCGTCGACGCTGACACTGACATTGCCATTGTCACTGCCTAACATAGGTAAATGAAAACAAGCTATGCTCCAATTTTTTTTAATTTATAAAACGAAGCAGATATTGAACACGAATAATATAGGTACAATACCGGTGTCTCTAGGGCAAATGTAATTTTCTAAAGAGTTAACGTTACCCCATTGTTTGCATTATAACATTCATTCATGATTATTAATTTAGTTGAATAGCTACGAATAAAGGATTATACCCTATTGGGTATAATCCTTTAGAATCTCTGGAAACAAAACAAAACTATTGTTTTACCCTATACTTATTGTACCCAATAGGGTATTACAATAAGTATAGGGTAAAACAATAGTTTTGTTTTGTTTCCAGAGATTCTACAATAATTGTTCAAATGTATCTCTTTTAGTGGATCACTTTCCGTACGTCTGGCCGTTTGTGACGGCAAAAGCTGTCGCTACAGTGATGTGCAACAAGAGACAAGTTACCATTGGAAACATGAGTTTGTATGTATTTACGTTTCGAACAAAAAGTAAATAATAGAAAAAATGTTCATTAACCTAACTTTAAATAAATGTTTTAATTTTTGTTCTATCAAATGGTTGCACTTTTCTGAGATGGTTTCGAAATTTAAATATTGAAATAAAAAAGTCTAGTTTTAAAATATGTTTAGTTTACTTTTTTTCCCACCGGCTTAAATTTAAAAATCACACACGAAACGAGGTGATCAGTCGTTAGAATTATGTACGCAATAAGAATAAACGCTTACAAATTCAATCTTTTTTTAATGTAGGTAGGTAAGCCTATTGTAAACTTGTTTGTGGTTCTTTCAATAAATTAAAAAAAACTTACTTTATAAAGGTAGTAGAGTTGTGGGGCATCTATTTTAAGTTATTGTGTGTTGCAAGCCGTCATATTTTTTGTACTTCGTCGTCTATCTTTCATGTCATTTCATTGTCTCGATGGTTGGCGATCCTCCACTGTACAGTACGCTTTATGAGGAACTTCTTGCCACGCGCATCGGTTATGCGGAACAAACTCTCTGCGTCAGTCTTTCTGAACAGCTACGACTTGGGAGCCTTCTAGAAACGAGCGTACTCCTATTTAAAAGGCCGGCAGCGACCGCAGAACTCGATCTGAGTTGCGGGTGTCCATGGGCGGTGTCGACTGCTTACCTCAGGCATCACTCTTGCTCGTCTGCCGCCTCTTGCATAAAAAAAATGTATGATATTTACGTATTTTAGTAGGCCTGATGATATATGTACATACTTTTAAGTTTATGAAAAAAAAACTGAAATGATCAAGGAACCACAATCTCAAGTCTCATAAACAAAATAGCGCCTGTAAGATGAAAAGTGCAAAGAAGATATACGTTCGCGTTGCAATTAATAAAATAAACTTGCTGTAAATGCTAGTGTTTATTTATTTTGTTTGCTTTAAGGTCTTCTTTCTGATCTTTTTTTTTTCGTTTGTCAATACATCATTCGATTACAGTACCAACAACTTGATGATCTCCGGTTCGTTTTTCTGTCGGTGAGTAGGGTTTTCGGAGCTCGTGGGGATTAGGGTTGGGCCGGCATAGCGGTGGCAACTGACAATCACCTGACCAGTTACTTGCCCGTTTTCACAGCAACTTGGGCTTCTCTTTCGCTTTCCATCAGGCGCAGGGAAGCCGTTATGTCGAGCTACTATAAAATAAACTTAACTTAATTTGTAAAAAAAAATACATTCATCAGATAGATGCTAAGGACCTACGCGGCCGCACTACCAACAGTTTCTGGACACTAGCAACACCCTGGGCTTAGTGGATAGGTATGCCTTCCCAGTCTAGGGGTGTTAGTCCCACACACCATGCCTACTTCCCCCGGAGGCGGTGAAGGAAGAACAACACCTATCAGACAACATCACATACATTGCTTTGATCCCAAAGTAAGTAGCTTAAGCACTTGTGTTATGGGTATCAGAACAACGAAGGTACCACAAATAAATACTTAAATACAAATGTAAACACCCAGACACGGAACAAACACAAGTGTTCATCACACGAATGTTTGTCCCGGCTGGGGATCGAACCCACGACCCTTGGTTCAGAAGGCAGGGGTCACTACTAATTGAGCTACCGAGCCAGTCGATTCTGTTCAATATGTAAGTAAAGTAGTCTAGATAGAGAATTATTTTTGGATTTTTTGTAGGCCATTATATCTCATCGTGGTAGACATATTTTTAGGACCCGCGGCACCATCTCTGGGGTGCTTTGAGGAAGGCACCTGAGTTTTTAGTGGGTATTTCCTGCCTCACTTCCATCTTACCGAGGCGGTGATGAGTCCCACATACCCCGTTCCGCTCCCCCGAGCGGCGGCTGCCTAAATACATCAGGAGCATCGCACGCGCTTTGCCGACCCTACAAAAACCAAAGCCACTTAAGACTAATTATAGTATACGGCCTAACTATGTTCTCATCACGATGTTTCCTTATAAAGTAAGCTGGTATTAGCCAATCTTATCGTAAGTTAATTATAAACTATCGCATAATCCTAGAGTCAGCCCTTCAGCGGTGCCGACCCGAGAATCCGTGACAGCGCTTCGGAAACTTTGATTACAGGGACGCCCAACTTCTGATAGATTCTGGTGCAACATGTAGCCTTATCTGATTAGCTTGTGAGTTACAAGATGATGCCCTTACTACGAGGGTTGCTTTGAGATCAGTTCTCGAAATTGTATTTTGAATCAACTGTCGCCTGAGAGAAATAAAGATCACAGAAAGGTTGTGTAAAGTGTTGCCATTTAATAATAACATGGAAATATTTTACTCACATATCCTTTTTTAATCACAAAATGCACTGACATTTTTCTTTTTATTGTGTAATAATATCTGCATTATTGCTTGCTTGTGAAAACTTGACTTAGAATTCAGAACTAGGTCAATCAATAAAAATATCAAAGACCTTAATATACATTAATGGCTCATGGAAATGATGACATCAATATTTACAAACTTAATGTGCTAAAATTATTACAATAAGCTGCTTCATTTCAAAGTCAGGACGCCTCACATACCTACCATATCGTTAAATTTCAAAGCAATCCCTTCACCGGCATCATCCCTAGATATGACACTTTAGAAACTTTGATTACAACTACGGCCAACTTCTGATCGATTTTGGTGCAATATGTAGCCTTATCTGATTGGCTTGTATGTTTGAACTGAATATCAAATCCTTACTAGGAATATCGCAAGAAATCATCTTCGATCCAGAATTTATTAGATTTGAAGTCTACAACTGATTTTATTATTATTTCTCGCGATCGCTGCGTTTGTGAAATGAGCTCCCTGCCGAGGTTTTGTCCGGAAAATATAGTATGGGTCAACTTTAAGTCAAAAGTCAAGGTGCAGGGTCGACTAATGCCACTGGTGTTGCAGGCGTCCATGGGCTGCGGTAACCGCTTACCATCAGGCGGGCCGGCAGATATTTTGCTACCCAAGTGGTATCTATACTTTAATATTATAAAGCTGAAGAGTTTGTTTGTTTGTTTGTTTGAACGCACTTATCTCAGGAACTACTGGTCCGAATTGAAAAATTCTTTTTGTGTTGAATAGACCATTTATCGAGGAAGGCTTTAGGCTATATAACATCACGCTGCGACTATTAGGAGCGAAGAAATAATGGAAAATGTATGTTCGCGCGCAAGGTGAGCGCGGGGTGTTAGTCAACGCGGGGGGCGGGGGGAAACGACCCGCGACCGCGATACCCCGCGCTGCCCCGCGCCGCCCCCCCTCAGCCGCCTGGAGCACTGGGACGCCGGGAAGCGCTTAGCTAGCGCAGTCGACGGCGGAACTCAGACGCAGACCAGCCTATACAATCTTAGTACAAATTGTATGGCAATCACATAAATACAGCTGACCAAATTTAATTGTACACAAATATTTAGATGCACACATTAGAACTTAGATCATTTCAATTTACCTGGGTTATACCATGTTAGTTCCATATTTGAATTCTAGGTGGAGTTTATATTCATTGATTAAAGTTGGTATCTATTTTCTACACAATAGTAAGGATTAAACTGCCTTTCAAATTCAGTAGCATAATTTAGTTGCGACGTTTCGACAATATTGTACAGTTTGTGTAGTTTTTTTTTATTACGGTCCTTTTATTTAAATTAAAAAACCAGATGAACGCTAGTTATATTTCACTTTAATTTCATGTATTCCTTATATAATATATTACTACACTTAATTTATTGAATATTGGGTTAAATAACGTATTGTTCTCCATTTTCAGAATTTACTGATTTTAAACTGTAAACTATAGATTCAAATTACTGGCAACACAGCTTAAAATGGCGTGTTTTAAAATTTTCCTTTCAGTCAATATTAATTTATCAAGTTTTCAAAAGTTTGTGCTTTTAATAGAACTTGAAACTCATAGCATTTTTTAAAACGGTCGTACAAGGAGCAGGTTATATTTGTGATTGCTAAAGTTTGTGACCAAGGGACTAAAATCCGCAAGAAAATTGTAATTGCAAGAAACCCGCGGAAAGTATATTCTACATTCGAAAGAAAATGTGATTTCAATAACTTAAATGATATGAAACCAATATTTTCATTTTATAATGGTGTGTAAAAATGTGAAAGTTAATAAAAGTTTCTAAGATTTTACACTTATCTTTTATTTTTCAAATGTTGAATGATTTGCCAATCTTAGTTTGTGTTTATTTGCCTAAGTTAACAAATGATTCAGAAAAATATGCCTGCGGTTGGCAATTCATAGCAAAAATTCATCATTCATTCCTTATTGAAATAATACAAAAAATTAATTACAAGACCAGAGTATGCTGTAGTTATATCGCTGTATTGTGATTATGTATATTGACGAAAAGTTGCCGTAAGTTACCGTCGAGTGGCGCTGTATTTGTTACCTCTTTTGACAGCCAAGATTGGTCTCTATTTCAGTATATTACAAAGTACTCTGTGACGCAGACTGACGCAGCTGCCACGCGCTCCGAATATAATTCCTTTTTAATTCTCAAAGTTTCAATGTAAAAAAGGGTAATATTATTCATCCTTGAGGGCTTTCATTGCGTGCGCTGTAAAAACGGTTCAAGATACCAAAAATGTTATATGTATGAAAGAATCAAGCCTCTTGAAATGATCTAAAAAAATGGACAAAGTCGTGGGTAACAGCTATAATTTATACCTAAAGCTGAGGAGGTTGTTCGCAAAAATAAATGATGCCCAAAACAATATTCCACGCGGACGAAGTCGCGGGCACTGCTAGTATAAAATAATATTCAAAGTTCTAGGGGAACAGATAATATGTACGAGTTCATCGGTTGCATTGAATATCCATACTAATATTATAAATGGGAAAGTGTGTGTGTGTGTGTGTGTGTGTATATTTGTCTTTCTTTCACGGCAAAACGGAGCGACGAATTGACGTGATACTTTTTGCCCCTTTCTAACCCCCACTTCCCTAAATGGGGGGTGGAAGTTTGTATGGAGCCGAATTTAACGCGAGCAAAGCCGCGGGAAAAAGCTAGTCAGACTATAAAGACATAATAAATGAAATGCATATTTCCTTTACTTACTGTACCTCCAAAACAGCTACAATGTGTTCCAGATTTTAATGAAGCAGCAAGAATAAGATTTGGCTATCCGGTTTCCGGATTTAGAATAGGACCAAACCATCTCATCTAGTGGGTATCGTACAAGACGGCTAAGGAAATATCAGCAAACGGGCAGCAGGGTTAACCTGGGTACAAATAAAACTTACTACGGTCTTAAATCCACCTGCCAAGCATTGTGATAACAGGCAAATGATAATTGTCATTAAATAAATAACCCAAGACATGCCACGCTGGGCCACACATCGTTATCTAGCCCTAAACTAAGCCAAAGCTTGAACTATGGGTACTAGATGAGAAACTTACTTAGAAACCACCCAGACCAATACAAACAGACATGTTCATGAACACAAATGTTTGAATCGAACCCACGACCTTTGACTCAGAAGGCAGAGGTCACTACCAAATGAGCCATCGACCCAGACAATTAACAATGTCTAGCAGTGGACGCTTACTAATGGTGATGATGATGATGATGAAAAAGTAAGAATTACCCGACCTTTTTGTACGCCTCCTAAACAGGAAACTTATTCCCTAGTTTTATTAACTCTTAACGAAATTGATCTCTCCATCTGGACCCTTCCTACGTGTGAGATTATCTTTGACTCATTACCCTGAAAAGGTAAGACGAAAAAATACGAACTAAACCCCAAAGTTACTTTAATGAACATCAGATCTACTTACAAGATACTAACACCTTCTTAATGGGGACCCCTCAGACTCAGCAAACGTACTAAACTCGCTTAATATTTAACGGTAAGCCTTCTCAGACCGTTCTATTTTTACTAATGTAACTTTGCCCTTTGATGCTAAGATGAAGTAGGGAGTATTCTTAGAGGGACTATGAACAAGTTTTTTGAATCTCTGTTAATAAACAATAGGGTATTTCTTGGAAAAAGACTTATTTAGATACAAATGGTAGATTTCATTTAAGAGAGGTAGGCATAGCGAATCTTCGCGAAAATGGAGCTGCCCGTCCAGGGAAGGACCTCCCTATAGAATACCGCAGCGAAATGACCTCCGGGTCGTGTTTCTGCCGGTGAGTAGGGTCTCCGGAGCTCGTGGGGTGAGTGTTGCATCAGCAGCTGAGGGTTAGGGTTAGGATGGCATGGCGGTGGTAACTGACAGGTAACTGACCAGTTCGTTATCACAGCAACTTGGGCTCCTCTTTCGCTTTCCATCAGGCGTAGGGAAGCCATTATGTCGTGGTACTATAAAAAAAATAGAACAATATTGAAATTCGCGGGATCTTTTTGGGTTTTTGACGACCAGTTTGGTTCAGGCTTAGCGTCGGAGGCAGCGTTCACTACGAAAGCTGCCTCTGATACAGTGGTCGCGGGTTCTCTACACGCACAGTACATTTTGTGTGTGTGAACATGTCTGTAATACAAACAGACGTCATCAAATCAAATCATACCCTGGATCAAAATTTGATTGGCAACCCATATGCATTATACCTATTTATTGACATATTTAATTACATATAAAATAAGTTTCATCCAATAAACGTCTTCTACTAAAAGAAGTATGCTTCCAGAGCTCAAATGTATGTATTTAAACATTTACTATTAATGAGTTCACGAAAGATCAAAAGGCTTCGTATGTAATAGCTTTACCCTTCACACTTCCTCTACCAGAATGTAATCCCGAAACAAATGCCTTAGTGCTTATCCCGGATATATATTATCGGGATTCAGGCCTATATTGTGTTCTTAAAGTATCGTTGAGCTTGATTGATATTTGTCATTAGTTGTTTATTAGATAACATTAGAGCTGGGAATATGTTCAACAGGGCTATTCACAAATGCGTTCGGAAGGATCTCTCTCAGAAACATGCTCGATCGTTCATTAAAACATTCGATCGAATTGACAAAGTATTACGAGACGAGTGTTGAGTATGAATGTGGAAGTATATAGAGGAAGAGGAAGATCGAAAAAGGAATGGATGTACTGTGTGAGAAATGATATGCGTGTCAAAGGTGCGAGTGTGGAGATGACGGCTTACAGAGAAGAGAGGAAGAAGAAAACATGTTGTGCCGACCCCACTTAGAGCGGGACAAGGGCAGGAGAATGATGATGATGATGGTGATTAGTTCTTGGAAAAGATTTCGATGAACTGTCAAAATGAAAAATCGAGAAATCGTCGCCTTGAGGAGGTCTCTGAAGGAGGAGGTGCGATAAAAGCGGTATTGGAAGTGCAAAAGCTTAGAAGAAGTCACGGGATATGACTATGTACAGAGATATGACTTTATTTTACCCGACACAGAAGGGCACGGAAGAAGTAGATCAGGAATATTTTCGCTCGGATCTCGTTTACGAGAGATCTTAATTATATAGATAGATATTCTTCATTGCATTGCATACCTACTCCATAAAGTTGAGATCTTCCCGAACGCATTTGTGAGTAGTCCCTTAATTCTCAATAATAATGGAACAAAATCGATTGAATTTCCATTAGCAATATGATTCCACTTAAAGTGAAATAGTATGCGCCATAATGGAAACTATCAAATATGTATTCTACATGTAAACTAAATTTAGTAAACGCTGCGTCATTGGGACTAAGTAACGAAATACATTGATGTACCTCAGATTTCACCTTGAGAATGGATATTAATCCGAATTAGTTGGTAAAATTGTGAAGCATATTATACGAAAACACCGCTGTCCAGCACGTCGTGTTGTTCGGGAGCGGAAAGGAGAGGATGGGGTCAGTTGGAATAACTCTTCGGAGCATTCCCTATTAGAGTGACGGTAGAGCACACTAAGACTGGCAATGTCTCTCCGTAGCTGAAGAAGTTCTAGGGTCTTAGTTACCTCTTCATCCCGACAATACGGATAGCACGTCGCTGCAACCTGACGAGGGCCTCCAATAGCTACTTAGGAGATGAGAGCGATCCGTGTGCGGAGTTACCGCACAAGCGATCGGTGAACCTGTGTCTCGTATGTATAAGAACCAGAGCTGCACCGGAGTAAAAAATCATCTAACTCTGTTTAGGATTCCGTGTTTGCAGGAAGCTGTTTTGACGCTCTCGACATAATCCCGCTGATTAAGGTTGCTACGAACATATCGATGTCAATGTTGCAAAGAATATCCTGAATTGGTAAGGATGTGCTGTGAAGAGTGGGTTAGAAATGGAAAAGTGATTGATTAACAATCCCATTCAGTCGGGGAATATAAATTAATAGTGGTTTATCAGCATCATCTCACGAAGTTTGTCGTTATATGAGCTCTGAAGAAAAAGGCACGGAGGAAGTAGCGTACAGTTAATGGGATATTTTTACACTGATTACACATCAGCAATCCTACTTTTTTACACATTGCCGGTGCAACAGCACCTGCTGTACCTACTCTATACAATCCCTTGGAATTGTATACATTACCTAGGTAAAGTATGTAATGGATAATTATTTTCATACATTGTATATTCTACACATTGCCTAGGAATACCTAATGTGTATAATTCAGGGATTCTATACAATAGTATAGAATCCCTGAATTATACACATTGTCGATTACATATATACAGTGATTATAATAGCCTCCAGGCAATACCTATAATCGCCGCGATGGGAAGGCGGTTTAGCGATCGCAGGGCGTAGTTTCTCGCTCCGATGACGCTGCTGCCCGTCATCAGCCTGTGGTATTAATTTACTTATGACTTCAATGGTGATACGAGTAGTTATACCGCCACGTCGGTTGTCAGAGTCGTTTGTTATCCAGCAGGATGCACAATGGGCAGGTGAGGGTGACTAAAAGCAAAAAGATTATGGGTCGCTCCCTTACATCCCCGGTAGAGAGACGGTATATCATAGTCACTCTTAACTAATTTAGAAATAGGCTTGTTGCCGTAAAAAATGTAATTAGTCCATCTTCTAGATTATTAAAAAATAAAATATACGTATTTTTTCGTTTGTAAATTAGACCAAAAATTACAAAGATATACAAAGATAGCCCGTTAAAGTTACGCGTGACGTCACGCCATGTGGCATTTTGTCACACGGATTGATGTCAAAGACTCCCACTCCTAAATTTTGATGCCTTTGTTATTTTTTGTTTAAATGAAAAAAGGAAAAATACATGTCTAATATGTTTTTACAAATTTAAAATACGGACTAAATAAAATGTATTTATTTTGACCCTGAAAACATCCCTATTCTTTTCTCAAGTCTATATAAATAAAGATAGAGTTTGGGTTTTTGACGCCACAATTCAAAAAGTGACATTGCCGGGCAGTAAAATATTTAATATTAACAGAATGTCAGCATACAGCAGCTTTGATGGTCCCGTCCCTAGCGATCATCGTTTCCTGCGTGACCCCGCGGTCCTGTTGCGTCACGGCCTTGTTAGCTGAAGGGCGGATATTGATAGACATTGCCCTATCTGATCCGTATTTACCGCACATCACTGCCTCACCCTTATTAAGTTTAACAATAGACGAAATTCCTTTGGCGGATTGAACTTGATTGTGCCTGCGTTTGACGTAGCGAGTTTTGCATTTTTTTGTTTGACGGTGGACTGGTTTGAACTTTGATCGTACAATGTTTGGTTATTGATATATAAAAAAAGTTTTATGTATTACTAGCTGTGCCGGCGGCGTCGCACGCGTGGATATCGGGTTTCAAAAATAACGGACTACCATAAATTGGTACCTAAATTTTAAGTTAGACTTCTAGCAATACATTAGTGAAAACCGCATTTAATTCCATTCAGTAGTTTTCGCGTGATGATCAGTGGCGTAGTATCATATGGAGTGACGAGTCCAAATTTGAAGTCACAGTCGGCGATGAAAGAAAACTACGGAACCCTAAAAAGTGGTTCGAAATAAACAAGAAGCATTTCATACTGATTGCATTAAACGAAAAGTCAAGTTTCCAGCGTCTCGTATAAATAAACTTTGGAATGTTACTCAAATTGTGGTTATCATACTTCTTAACTTTCTTAATTACTTTACCCAAATACTCTTCACATTATTTTATATTATCCTATTTTTCATACTAGACGAACTATTTTGCATCGGGGCTCGGACATCCCTTGCGATGATCACACCGGACAATTTAATATATAGCTTAAACGTTGGATTACTACATAGGCTATAATTTTTAAGAGATGTAGGGCATAGCGAATCTTCGATTTGAGCCACCCATCCGGGGAGGGAACTCCACCCTATAGAATACCGCAGCCAAATGACCTCTGGGTCCTGTTTCTGCTGGTGAGTAGGGTTTCCGGAGCTCGTGGGGGGTTAGGGTTGGGCCGGCATGGCAACTGACAGGTAACTGACCAGGTACTTGCCCGTTGTCATAGCAGATTGGGCTTCTCTTTCGCTTTCCATCAGGCGTAGGGAAGCCTAATGGCCCGACATAATTATCGAGCTACAATAAAAAAAGAAATAAGAATATTCACGCGGGCAGAGCCGTGGTCAGCAGCTAGTATCTATTTATCTTTTTGATCCATCATCACCAAACAACCTCTAAAATGTTATCCTCTAGAATGGATTCAAAAACGGACGGAACCTTGAAGGATTTTAAGGAAGCCTTAGAGATTTTAAGAGAGCCCCAATCAACTAATCCCTTCCAATCCATGTTGATACAAGAAAACCCAAAGAAATTGTCTTACAAACAAACTCAAACACAGCAAGTAAGATTACCGAACTACGAGTAAAGTGAAACGATTTAGAATAACGATCGTAGGGTCCCAAACTATATTCCCATAGCTGTCGCCAACTACACTTTGAAATAACATGTTAGATCGTAGGCACTAAGTTTTGGAACAGCTGCGTACAATACTCAGCTCATAATTCATATTGAACAGTTACGATTAGCGGCTAACACGGTGATTTTGCATAAACTCCGCGGTGACTATGTCAGGAGTCGGGATTAAGCATGTTACGAATATTCGCCAGGTGACAGTAAGTAGGTAAGTATGATTGCATAATTTAGGTGGCGGATTTGATTTAGCAAAATTAATTAATTCTGTGACTTCTGGAAGTGTTTGCCTGTGTTACATTTGCCTAAGTATACTTGCACATTGCTTGATTGTGTACTACATATTGTAATAGCATTTAAACAAAATATAATAACTTAAATTGGGAGAGGCGTATGTCCAGCAGTGGACTGATATAGGCTGATGATAATTATGATGATGATAAGAACTAAGTAACCTGCTACGCAGGCCAAACAGCGCCATCTAGTCCCAATTTAAGCCCAAGTTTGTACTATGGATGCCATACAACTGATAAACTAACTTATATACTTTTTCTTGTAAATAATACCAAGACTATAAATAAACTTGTTCATTCATACCAAATATTTGTAGTGTATAAGGATCGCACCTACGACCACTGCATCCAGAGGCGACTGACCTAAATTGTAAGTCGTACATAAGTTAAATTATGATCTTTCCTTCAATTTGCTTGGGCATAGATAGGTACAGTTAAGTTAGCGTCAGTAGATCATAAAATACTCGGAGTGCAATCATATCCCAAAAACCAAAATTACAATAGTTTCTGAAATCGTCCCGCATAACTTACTTGTTCCTCTATCTATTTTCCGCTACGAATGGTCATCCATCACAGACATCAATCATATTTGGCAGAGATTGAAAAATCATAACAAAGCTGATAGCCCTTTTGAGTGACATTTATGGGTGAACTTTGGTAGAAAATCTTGAATTTACTGATAGAGAATAGAAATCAGTGCAAGATAAATGATACAAAGATATTAAAATTACATTTTAATGTAAACACTATGTACAATAAGATGGCTTCTTATCAACTAATTACTAATTGTAACAACACACGCAACGATTTCACTAAGTTCACTTTCGATCGATCGTTTTGCTCCAACAACTTTGTGCACACCGATACAGTAAGTGTATATGTATGGAGAGTCACGGTCCGATATGGTTCGACAGTTTTATATTCTTGTACCATTTGTTATTTTATTCACACTTTATTGCACGTATTAATCAAATAAAATACAAGTTATTTCCTAGAAATTTTTGTAATGGAATATACTGCAATGAAAGTGTGTTTATATTGGACATTATGACGTGTTGATAAAAATCGTTATAAATATAATTTTGATTCAAAATGCACCTATCAATAAATAAATTTTACAAAATAAAATTGGTTTCAATTAAACTTATCATTTTTCCTCTCCAGTAATTAAAACACCCCCTAGAAGTAATTAAAATGACATGATAATACGAGTAGTAACAAAATAATATTTATCACAACTTTGCTTTTGATTGACAGTCATAAAGATGAATTCAATGACATAAACGTCGATTACAACTAATTAATTCAATGTTGACTAACCGTGTACCGATTAAATACCATTTCACCGATTTACATCTCATAGATGCATTCCTTGATAACTTTGTAAGCGGTTTAGAGTAATTACGTAGCTATTACGGAAAAATTAAACTCAAGTATGGTTAAGAAAATTACTCTGCACATAGTAATTAAAAGTCATAGGTTTGTCAGAAATACTTTTTTGTTTTGGAATCAATTTAATGCTTGAGCAACTATTCACTACAATAAAGTACTTTATCTCTATTTGTCATTGTCAACATGTGCATTTCATGAACTTCTCAAAATATGAGGCTTATTAAATATTTTAGCCTCAGAAGTCATGTTTTGGTTTAACAAACTTATAGTCTTGATACAAAAACTACTAAATTTAGAATAAATGACACGAATCAATCCTAAAAACAAGACTAGATCAATAAATAACATAATTATCTTAAAACTAATTACGGTACATTGACAGGAATAAACATTTGTGGGTCTCCTAGTTTTGGTTCGAAGCGAATGTTCACTTTAGTATCACCGTCGCCTACTTCCAGAAAGCTGTTCCAATCAACCATCCAGTAGAATCCATTCTTCCTCGGAGGGGGCAGCTCAGAGTCACCTGGTTGTTCAGGAGCAGCCCCACCGAAGGACTCTTCTAAATCAGCTATTGAAGCGCCAGTATCAGCTGATACTGAATCAGCTGGAGTATCATCTGACTTGTTATCAGGTTCACTGGTACTTATTTCAGTAGTGGTTTCACTTTGCGTACTAGCCGATTCAGTAGTAACATTTTCAGCCTGTCTTTTATTTTGGTCACCTTCAAGTATCAACTTGGCATCGTCAAGCGGACTCAATCCTTCTTTCAAAGGTATAACTTTTACCGCATCATAGTCTATAGGCTCAAAATTAAGTTTTGGAGAGGTCAAAGTGCTTTTCGTTTTCCTTACTGGCAGGTCCAGAGGAAGAACAGTCTTTTTGGTTTCTGATGATGAAGTGTCCAACTCAAATGGGTATTCAGGTCGTAGAGGCTCGTATAAGAAGTTAGTTGGTGGTATTTTATTAGGTACTGGTTTATTATCTGGTTCAGCTGAAATCAAGTCGTATGTCAAAAGAATATTTTCCGGTAGCTGCACTGTTCCGTCCACTACTTTAGCTGGTGGTAACGGCTTAAATCCTTCTAAAGGTAGTAGGAAATGATCTTGTCCCGGTTTTCCTTTTAAGCCGTGGGCGTTCAGGAATCTTTGTAATTCAGCTGGAAAGTCGTCCTTTTCCTGAGCGTTTGACTTGCTTAATTTATTATTGTTATCTAAAGATTTATGTAGTTTTTCAAGAGTTCTAAGTAATGGACTAGGCGTGGTGGATATTTGTGATACTGGAACAAGTTTCACACGTGGCGGTCTTGTGTACAGTTCTTGCAAAGAGGACCCATCTCTAGGTGTGTATGGAAGAACAACCACCACTGATGATTGGCTTGATTTAGTAGTGCTCGGGGGCTTTTGAGTAGTTCTACTTGGGAACGTCGGAACATTTTTCTCATACGCTGCTGCATTAGTTTTGGTGTCTGGGAATAGAGTTGCCGGGTTAATTTCATTGTCTTCTACTCTGTAAGGTATTGGTGTGGTTTTGTTTTCCCTAGAATCTTCTGTGGAAGATGATTTACTCTTTGCATCTTCAGCTCTAATATCGTTCAATAGTTGTATTATCTCATCTCTTGATAGTCTTGGTAGGCCGACGTTTGCCTGAAGAATGTTTTGCACTTGTTTCACAGTTTTCTCGACGTCAACAGCGGCGGAGACTGCACTAGCTAATGCTGCTACTAAACAGCACCAAAGCAGCTTCATTTTCTGAAAAAAAAGGAGAAATGTCTGTTAGTCTCATAATAAGTTATGGTTGCTTTGTATTTTTAAGTTTATTTACTGGATTCCCGGTACAGTCCACAGAGAAACGCCTAAATAAACGGCTCAAACTGTTAATGCAAGTTTTTTTTTTTATTGTCATGTTACAAACATTTGAACATAATGCTTTATTCTTTATTACAAAATCATTCGCATTTTTATTGACATTATATAAAATTTCTAATTGCATCTAATTGCAGTGACTTTCACCATTTTCCATAGTAGCTTTGTAAAACACTTTCCCGAAAAAGAATCGTTATTGCACCCTTACAATTACATGGTCATAAATATTCATTCCTAACTAGTTTTAATACAAAACCACAGGTGTAAGGAGTTAAAAAACTAATCTGATACGCAGTGCGCTAGCCGTCTAATGGTTTAAATTTTTGAACTTTATTGTAATGGCAGAAGGTTCACATTGGCATAGAAATTTTCCCACATGACTGTTCAGTACGTGACCGTAACCATAATAAAAGGAAAAAACAGTATATTAACTGTACTAAAAGTCGTGACCTAAATTCGGAATGCGTGTTCTTGTAAAATCCTGAGCTCTCGCGATGCTATTATATACATTCTTCGGGAAATTCGGTACAGATTACAAATATTGTATTTGTGCTTGGGGTTATGCGATTTAGAACAGGTGCTTAGTGGTAATAAATTAGCTAGAGAATAAAGTCGTGTTTTTTCTAGATTGGAGAAGTTACTAAATAATGGGAAGGATTACTATTAAACCTATTTGCCCAATACGTAATGTAGGTATGTTATTGTATTTTAGCTGTGATTTCACACACGTTAACCCATTAATGGCCACAGGAAAAGTACAAGGATTTATTTCGATTTTTTTTTATTTAATTATAATAAGGGTTACAAAAAGTTATTAGAACATGAAAAAAAATCGAAAATTTATTTATTTAGATTTTTATATGGGTGTACCCAAATTGGCACACTGGCCACTTTAGGGTGTTAATTTTTGTAAGAAGATTTTTTAAATGCGCAATGTCACTTGCGTTTTTTGTAGCCACTATGGCTTTGACTGTGCTAAATACACAGCATACTTGTTTTGGTAGCTTTTCAGGAACGTGGTCAGTACCGTCCAGTTTCAAACCATCTACTTTAGATATCGAAGTTCAAGCAGAGTGTCGTTTAGGCGATTGTTTTTGATATAATAATTCTGATCATGTTTCATTGAAATAGTAGTTGGTCCATAGCTTCCTCTCAGGATTGTATGTGCAACCAACATGCATTTGATAAGACCATATCAATCATGGCGGTAAATAAAACCAACCACCATTTTTACCAAGAATGCCGATTCTGTATAGTGAAATGGATTGATTTATTTCATCAACTCCACTCATATTATATTCTTCAGAACATCTTCATGTCAACCTTATGGTTTTTTTCTACAGACCATCTTTTCAGTCCCTGCCGGAGTCTGAAAATCGTAATTCGATGCCATTGGGCAAATGCTGTTGTCTGTCCAGTGAACCAGTAAACTTAGTATTTTTATCGAAACTGTAATCAAATTCTCCACTTGACTCTTTCTTCCCTAAGGAAGTGAATCCGAAAGAAAACTGAGAAGAAAGAAGAAATTGAGAACTAATACTCAACATTTTCGGAAACTTCAATCTGAAAATTAGGTGGAGAATAGTAATCGAAACCCTCTTTTTCATCAGTGATGCCACTGGGTTCCAGTGGTGGTTGACCTAAATCATACTCTAAATCATCACTATCTTCAAGGATGGAATATATAGTCTCTTCCTAACCTTCAAAGCTGTTACTTGTACTATATCTAAGCCTACGACTCTCTAAAACTCTGAAAAAAATATAGATAATATTATTCCACTTGTGGCCACTGTACCCGAATTGGCACAGCGATATTTCGAATGTCGCTGAAACTTATATTCTCATCATACTTTACTGCAATATAGTACAAATCAATAATTATTTACTAAATTTCGTATAATTAGAAGCAAATATGGTGTTTACATTTGTCTACATATTATAATATTTAAAAAACTAAACATACCTCCATGCCAATCTTGTTAAGGAAATTCAACAAGTAATTATCACAAAATTATGAATGTTTTCTAAAATTTATTTATAGCATATTAAATCGCTGTAGTCTTAACTACACAAAAACGCAATAATATTTCCCCTGGTGTCAATACTGTTTTTTTCTACCATCAATAACTAAGTGTTCCCAAATGGGTACAGCAACCAAGAATGGGTTAAATTAAATGAAGTAATTCAAGGATATTAAGAACCAAATAATAAATTTTAAATCTGCCCTTGAGTATTGAATAAATAACACATAGGATTATTAACAATAATATAATATTATAATTTCCGCATTAAAGTTAATGGCTGCCTTAAACACGTAGGGTGACCAAATATCGAGAAAATCAACACGATTAATACCCAAAATGTTTACTCTGCTTTATATCTCTTGTTTATTTATATGCTTTTTAAATGGGATGTAAGGGAGCGGCCTATCATCTTTTCGCTCTAAGCCAACCTCACCTGCCCGTGGTGCATCCTGCCGAATAACAAACGAGGCGCTGGCAACCGACTGGTTGCGGTATAACCATCACAATGAAAGGAGTAGCTAAATACCACAGACCGATGATGGGCAGCAGCGTCACTGGAGCGAGAAGCTACGCCCTGCAATCGCCAACCCGCCTGCCCAGCGTGGCGATTATGGGTATATCCTCCAGATATTTGCCCTAAGTGGCGAACAACTGGGAAGGCCTATGTACAGCAGTGGACTGCATTAGGTTGATGATAATAAGTAATTAATCATGAATAAAATATCATCATCAGCCTAGAGTAAGGTGTGCCCCCAAAAAAAAGAAAACTTTTCTCTTTCAAACGTCTCACTGCTGCTACTAGATTGTGGCAACACTTTCTACGTCAGTTGGCAGACACGCATTAATATTCTGATGGCCGCACCAGGTGATGCAATGAGGTCTTGCCATGTTCAAATTGTACCACTTATGATAATGTCCGACTTGAGATAAAATCGTGGCGCTTAAGTTTTTTAACGTGGAAGTAGGTTGGTTACACAAATTACGCATTAACTTATATAATGATGTGGTTTTTGCTTATAAGCGGCGAGAACATTAGTTAATGCGTTACGTGTGGTTTAACACTTTGACTTTAGATTATACAACTGTATAGGTAAATGCTAAATCATTAGTCATCATCATCAGTCCATAAGCCATAGGCCTCTCCAGTTGTTTTGTTCGCCGCTTTGGGCAAACACCTGGAGGATTTATCCATAATCGCCACACTAGGCAGGGGGCTGCAGGCCGTAGCTTGTCGCACCGGTGACGCTGCTGCCCGTCATCTGTCTGTAGTATTTAGCTACGCCTTCAATTGTGATGGTTATACCGCCACCAGTCGGTTGCCAGCGCCTCGTTTGTTATTCAGCAGGATGCACCACCAGGGCAGGTGAGGATGACTTGGAGCGAAGAGGTGATGGGTCGCTCCCTTACATCCTCACGATTAGTTTCGATTTACGATGAGTCATTAAAGAGTTATGTGAGATCCAGAATAAATTTCCTCACAATCATTGCCCTCATCGATCGGTTTTGGTTGTACCGAACATAGTGTCCCCATTTAGCCTGAGTGTAGGAGAAAATTTGTCTTTAATAGTGATTTCTGTTTGGTTTCCGGACTTAAAAGAGGACCACCCCATGTCATCCTATGGCTGTCGTAGAAGACGACTAAGAGAATATCAGGAAACAGGCAGCAGTGTTTACCTGGGTACAACATACATGACTACCTACTCCGGTCACCAACCCGCTAGTCAAGCGTGGTGACAAGGCAAGTCCCCTCAAATGACAATTATCGTTGGGGGAGTGCAAATTTTAATACTTTTTTTTTTATAGTAGCTCGACATAATGGCTTCCCTACGCCTGATGGAAAGCGAAAGAGAAGCCCAAGTCGCTGTGACAACGGGCAAGTAACTGGTCAGTTACCTTTCAGTTGCCATCGCCATGTCGGCCCAACCCCAACCCCCCACGAGCTCCGGAAACCCTACTCACCGGCAGGAACACGACCGGAGGTCCGGAGGTCAGGTCCCGCAGGTCATTTGGCTGCGGTATTCTATAGGGTGGAGGTCCTTCCCCGGACGGGCAGCTCAATTCGAGCGAAGATTCGCTATGCCCTACCTCTCTCCTGTATGCCCTACTTCACGCATTCCAGACAAAATAGAACATCTATCTATTGTTTCGCGGCCGAATTCCGTTGACAGAACGGTTAAATAAAGGTTACCTAAGTTTTCGGGTTGGTAAAAACAACATCGCCTTTGTTTTTCATACATTACGTACTTGAACTCTAACAAACAGTCGTTATTTATGCGCTATAGGGTAAATACAGTTACCCAATATTGTATAGAGTCGAGTCAGACAAGTGACCCATTTTCGGGGCTAGATGAAAACGGGGACGTGTGAAATGTGTATTGAATTGGCACCAAATATTTGTGCGTGCATATTGTACTAGCTTTAATGAACGGGGTTTTGATAGTTTCATACGCCAATAATCTTTCTTTGCATGGATTCATAACAACGTATCGTCAAAACTACCGATATTACACTACACGATTCTAACGAGAAGAAACCGGCAAAAAAGTAGTGAAGGTCTTTTCAAATTTTAAAGAGTTTACGAGAAATAGATGTAATTTTTTATTATTATTTCTATTAATCACGGTAGGTACATATACGGTTTAAAGCCTTCTCTGGCCATCGCGATACGGTTAGTTTACGGGTCCCAGGGAAGACGACATTGCCTTCAGGCATAGTGGTCAGTGGCGTCGTGCATCGCAAGATGCAGGGAGGACACCACACCGCCCTCCCTAGGTGTACTGTCCACTCTTAGCGGCGCACCGCTACCGCGCTGTGTGGGGTTGTGTCGAATCCCTCCGGGCATCCTGACCCCCCTCAGACAGAGTGCTCCTAGCGGACCACCTTCGGGTCTAGTGGGTATTCCCGCTAAATAGGAGTGAGCCCCACATAACCCAGGTGTGCCGTACCCAGGCCCCTGGTGTATGCGGAAAGGCATTCCCAACGAAAAAAATCTAAAACTTGACGATCTAGACCTTGTACAGTGTTTCTACTGGAATTTCTAAACATAACGCTTCAATGTAGCTCGTATCTGCCTACTAAAAGAAGTTGTTACGGAAATCCATACAAAATGTTCTATGAGCTAGCAAATAAATAATACAAACGATGAGTACGATGAGAGAAATGATCGGAGCACGTTATATTTTACGAGTAGTATGTTTGCGTGATCTGAGATTTCCATAGAAAAACAATGGAATGGAATAACAGTCGGAATGATTTGTGGAAATGGATATTTTTGTATCTTCAGCGGGTAGGCTGCGTGTAATAGATTTTTGACCGAATGTAGAAAACGTACGTCGGTAATCTATAAACCTATGAAATATTTATTCTTTTTTTGTACAACGTATAAAAAATTAAGTCAAGAGTCAGCGTATTGAAATCTATTTCAAACGTTTGCAATTCATTTATTTAATTTTGCGAATCCATTGATTTCTAGAGAAAATACTTATCTAGATTCTAACCAATCAAGTACAAACAGGTCAGTCATAACATAAGGTTAAGGCATAAACCTTAAATCGCGGACGATTTGAAAGTTCCTGGTTTGATTCAGTCAGAAGAATTCTCGTAGAAGTAACTCCATTAACTGATGCCTTTAGCATAGGGAAATATATAAGTTAGAGACCTGGTGGAATTAAACAGAAATGCATTTGGTCAATGTTTGTCCCTGTTTTATGCACCTATAGGTACAAGGGACCACTTTAGTCCTTCCTCCCTCAAACCAAGGTTCAAAATTAAGTCTAATTTGCTTACATATTTATCATTTAATAACTAACTAACTAATAATAAAGCTTCTAACTTCGTATAAATATTTGCCGACATAGTTGTGCACTCATGTGAAACATTATTTGCCTTCTGTCGCAAATTTCTAATTTGGTTCAATCAGTGGTTCTCAATTCATTAGTGCTGTTTGCCTTGCAAATTAATAGTAATTGACAAATTCAGACGATCTCTTTGATGGCACCGGGGCTTTTAATTCTTACTAAGATAGTAATAATATTCGCTGTACCTACATACACTCAAGGCAATTTAGTTGAATTTCTGAAAGTTACTTGTACTCATATAATTAAGTTAATACGTATGGAGATTGTCAATATAGTAACAGTTTAAAATGTTAATTTTAGAAACACTTACATGATTTTTATGAGTTTATAATATTAAAATATTATCAACAGGCTATATATACATTATATAGAAATCTTTACCAGCTTATGTGTCCCTACCAGGGGGCATGAGCCTACCCTTAGCAAGGGCGATAAGGGTAGGCCCTAGGGTAAACCACGCTGCCTTATCCTAGGGCAACCCTAGGGCCCCGACTTAAAACAATCTTAGAATTTCTTCACAGGAAAACATAGTGCTGATTTCCCCACTATGTTTCTCTACCGTAAGAGTACATGTGACTCCCCTGGTGATGCGGTGTATATGGGCTAAAGAGAACAAACTCGGCGGCATAGCTGCATGGGCTGCTCAGAATTGCCTTGTGCTTAACCCGTCCAAGTCAAAATTCATGGTGTTGGGCACAAAAAGGCAGACCGATGAGATCATAAGACGCGGGCCAGTCGTACATGTACTCGGTACCAACATCGAGCGGGTGGATGAGGCGGCGAGCCTGGGCATTATTCTCGACAGTCAGTTGAGGTTTGAGAAGCATGTTTCGAGCCTGGTACAGAATTGCTTTTATAGGCTTAAAATCCTGTACAAAATTCGCAGCTTTCTCTCTGTAGAAGCACGTTTGTCCCTTTGCGAGTCTCTCGTTCTCTCCAGGCTTAACTACGGTGACCTGGTTTATGGTCCTCGACTCTTGTATAAAACCAAACGGCTCATTCAGAGGGTACAAAATGCGTGTTGTCGCTTCTGCTTTGACATCCCGAGACGTGCACATGTGACGCCTTACTTGTGTAGAGCCAAGCTGCTCAATATGGAGTCCAGGAGGCGTCTCCATCTGGCGGCCCTCTTGTTCGATTTGGTTAGGTTTGGCAGGCCCGAATACTTATATGCCAAGTTAAAGTTTTCGACATTCCATCATAGGTACGGCTCGGGAGTACCCAGGTCTCTGAGGGCGCCACTGGCGGTGCATATCCACAAGACCGTGGCATTTACTGGTAGCTTTCGGCATCAAGCGACCAAGTGCTGGAATGACATTCCCCTTCCTATAAGAAATGCCTTGTCAAAGAACTCATTTAAAAGACTACTGAAATGTTCCTTACTTGACAGCGCAAAATCAGGTATTGCATTTGGTCGCTCGAATGCCGACTGCTGAGATCCGAATGATCATCACCTAATTACATCTATCATTCTATTATATCTGTCCACTATGCCTATCTATAATGTCTTTATTATTATTATTATTATGTTTTTATCTCTTTATTTTCGGTCAGTGCTGCTTACGCGTTTCGCGCCACCCACAGGACTGGTGGTGGCTGAAAATCAGCGGTTTGCTCATTGAGTATGAGGCGGATGGGTGAGCAATTAAAACGCATGAATTGATCCGCACTCAATAAAAATATAATTATAATAAAATACAAAAGAAAAGATTTTCGCATTAGCACACAGTGACAGAACAAGAGAAAAGTAATGTTTTTTCTAAACAGTTGACGGCTGCGGTAAAATAGGTTTAACACTACCAAGGAGGTAGCCACAGTACTCCCCCGGCAGACCGTGACTACACCGGTCGATAAAAATCCGGTAGGCGAACTCTTCTGCCGCTGGAGGTCCGTCTGATGTCATCGGTAGGCGGCGGAGTTGGGTCTTGAGGTTCTGTGGTTTCTCTTAACATGTATGCTGGTTTGAGCCTGTCAATGGACACATTGACGTTCTTGGCTTTTACGTCCAATGTGAAGAACTTTGGCTTCCTGCGAATAACTTTGAAGGGACCAGCGTATGGCGGTTCAAGTGAACCTCTCACGCGATCTTGACGCACGAAGACGTGTGATGAAGTGTGAAGGTCGTGCGGAATGTAGAAAGATGAATTCGAGTGCCAAGAAGTCGGTCGAGGAGAAAGCTTCGCCATGTACGCGCGAAGACGTGTCGCGTACTGGGTGACGTCAGCAGTCTGGTAGTCATCTTTCGGGCACAGGAACTGACCAGGTAGGCGGAGTGGCTCGCCATACACCAGTTCGGCAGGAGATGACTGCAGGTCTTCTTTCCACGCGCTGCGGATGCCGAGAAGAACTAGCGGTAGCGCCTCAGTCCACTGAGAAGCAGGAGCGCGGCACATGATTGCCGCCTTGAGCTGGCGGTGTAGACGCTCGACGAGACCGTTGGCTGCGGGGTGGTAGGCAGTCGTGCGCAAGTGACGCGCACCAACCAAGCTAGTGAGGGCCTGGAAGAGGTGGCTCTCAAACTGGCGACCACGGTCTGTGGTCACCCGCTCAGGACAGCCGAATCTGGCAATCCAACCAGACACGAGGGCAGCAGCACAGGTCTCAGCAGTAATGTCCCGAAGCGGAAATGCTTCAGGCCACCGAGTGAACCTGTCGACGACAGTGAGGCAGTATCTGAAATCATAGGACAAAGGTAACGGCCCTATGATGTCGAGGTGTATATGAGAAAACCTCGAGGAAGGTGGAAGAAAAAAAGATAAAGGAGAGACGGTATGACGAGTTACTTTACTCTTTTGGCATTTTAAACATTGCCTAGCCCACTCTCTACAATCTCTACGAATCCCTGGCCAAACAAATCTTTGTGTCACCAGTCGCACAGTAGCTGAACTTCCTGGATGGTGTAAGTTGTGTAGCGTATCAAAGACTTGCTTGCGGAATTCGGTAGTAACGTACGGACGAAGTGTACTCTGGGAAGTATCGCAGTACACAGGTGTGGTGCTCATATCTGTGAGTACTCTCTTAAGCTTCAACGCGGTACCATGCTCGAGCAGTTCTTGCAGCTCTGGATCGTTCTCCTGAGAATGTGCAAGTGACTGGTAATCAATGGCGACGGTAACCTCTTCGATCCGCGATAAAGCGTCCGCGACGATGTTTTCTCGTCCAGGTATAAATCTTATATCAGTCGTAAATTGAGCAATAAAATCGAGGTACCTGTACTGCCTGGGTGAACACTTGTCCCGATTTAGTGTAAAAGCATAGGTGATTGGCTTATGATCGGTAAAAACAGTGAAAATTCTGGCTTCGATCATATGTCTGAAGTACTTAATAGCTTCGTACACAGCAAGCAACTCCCGATCGTACGGACTGTACTTTCTTTGAGAGGCGCTCAGTTTGTGCGAAAAGAAAGCTAGAGGTTGCCAGTCTTTTCCGTTTCGTTGCTGTAGCACGGCTCCTATAGCTAATTCGGAAGCGTCCGTGACTATGGCAAGTTCAGCGTTAGGATCAGGATGTGAAAGTAATGTCGCCTGTGAGAGAGATGTCTTGCATTCTTCAAAAGACTTCAGCATATCAGGGGTCAAAGTTATAGGCTGCGAACCTTTGATACGTGGACCAGCCAGTAAATTGGTAAGTGGTGCCTGAATCTTAGCAGCGTTGGGTATAAAGCGTCGGTAAAAGTTAAGGACACCAAGAAAACGCTGTAATTCCTTTACGGTCTTCGGCGGGGTGAAGTCCTGGACAGCTTTAATCTTCGTCTCCAAAGGTTTAGTGCCGGCAGCAGAAACATGATAGCCCAGAAAAGTAATTTCCGGGAGGCCAAGCTTACACTTTGAGGTATTGACTAAAATTCCATACTGTTTCAAACGTTCAAAAAGCTGGCGAAGATGCTGAAGATGCAGGGCAGGAGAAGATGAGAACACTAAAATGTCATCCAAATACCCGAAGCAAAAATCTAGGCCTAGGAGCACTTCATCGACGAATCTTTGGAACGTCTGAGCTGCGTTTCTCAAACCAAAAGTCATGTATGGGAATTCATACAAGCCAAAGGGTGTTGTGATGGCTGTCTTAGGTATATCCTCTGGATTAACTGGAATCTGATTGTATGCCTTCACAAGATCTATTGTAGAAAAAATGGTACATCCTGAGAGCTGGTAGGAAAAATCATGAATATGACGGATAGGGTACCGGTCTGGTATTGTTCTCGCATTAAGTGCGCGGTAGTCGCCGCACGGTCGCCATCCATCGTCCTTCTTTCTCACCAGATGTAGAGCTGACGACCAAGGACTCTCTGAGCGTCGGGCTGTACCGCAGGCAAGCATATCCTCGAACTCCTTCTTCGCTGCTTGTGAGCGAACAGGATCTAGGCGTCGAGGTCTGCAGGAAACAGGTGGTCCGGAACTAGTCCTAATGTAGTGCAAGGTATTGTGCTTGGGAGGAGAATGTATGCCCGCAGGTCTGGTGATCTCTGGAAACTCACGTAGCAGGGAGTGAAACTCTGTCTCACCAGCAACAACCTTCACGGAAGCAATATCTTCAGAGATACCAGAAATGGCTGCGACTGACAGGGTAGTAATACCATCAACCAAGCGTTGGTTTCTACAATCTACTAGTAAATTGAAGTGGCTTAGGAAATCAACTCCAATTATTGGTTTCGACACATCTGCAATAGTGAAGTTCCAGGTAAAATCTCTCCTGAGTCCTAAGTTAAGGTGTAGAAGTGCAGGACCATAAGTATGAATAACGGAATTATTCGCAGCGACTAGATCATACTTGGTTTTAACGCAGGGCGTCTTGACGGCAGATCGCGGAAAAACACACAGGTCTGAACCAGTGTCCACGAGGAACTGCATTTTTGATGTGCGATCCGTAACGAACAGACGGCCTTTAGTAGTCGAAGGGCAGTCATGGGCCGCTACTTCCGACCGCCCCTGGAGTTTTCCGACTGAAAAGTGCATGGCTTCTTGCATTTTATCGCTTTCTCACCGTAGGTAAAATGATAAAAACAGTACGGATGATCTGCTGGCGGTTGTCTTGGCCTAGAACGACTACGTGAGCGGTCATATCTATTGGGTCGAGATCTTGAGCGCGATCGTTCTGATCGTTCCAGTCTAGAGGTAAGCATAGCGACTTGCCTGGTCAACTCGGAGATTTGATGATTCATGTCGTTGGCAGATGATGACGAAGTTGCTGCGGAAGTACAAGCAACCTGCGGAGATGGTGGTGCAATCTCGTAGATTTTATCGGCTATGTCTCCAAGTTTGTCTTGATCCAGGTCCATTTGCGTAGCGATGACGGCCTGGATATACTGAGGCAACCTGCTAGACCATATAGTTAATAAAAAATCTGACGGTACTGATGGACCAGCCAAACCAGACAGATGACGCAGGAACTGTGACGGCTTCCTATCGCCGAGCTCTTCGTGCATAAGAAGTTGCTTCACGCGTTTTTCCTGCGAAGCTGAGAGACGTTTGATCAATTCGGTCTTCAATTTCTCATATTTGCCTGTCGCGGGTGGGTTAGTAATGACGTCTTTCACCTCTATGGCGTATCTGTGATCTAACTGTGACACTAAGTAATAAAATTTGGTGTCGTCCAGCTTAATACCCGACAGAACAAACTGCGATTCGACCTGGGCGAACCATAGCGCAGGCTCATCTGGCCAAAACGGGGGTACTCCCCCGGCAACTCTCAGCACCTCTCCGCTCTCAGTATCAGTACTAGGCTGATTCTCGACATTCATTGTCGGCGAAAATCAAAAATTGCTCACCGAAAAAATTCTTAGTCGACGGCAAACTCGTCGGCAATCATGCTAATACGTCGTGCGTTCTTGTTGGCGAAACGTCGAAAACTTCGGACGATCACGTCGGGGTCACCAGTGAGGCGGATGGGTGAGCAATTAAAACGCATGAATTGATCCGCACTCAATAAAAATATAATTATAATAAAATACAAAAGAAAAGATTTTCGCATTAGCACACAGTGACAGAACAAGAGAAAAGTAATGTTTTTTCTAAACAGTTGACGGCTGCGGTAAAATAGGTTTAACACTACCAAGGAGGTAGCCACAAGTAAACAACTCGCTGAGACATCACCTTTTTGCATTGCTGCTGCACACATGCCCACATCTTTGCACATTGTTTTGTTTTATTTTTCTTATATTTGTTTTCTTCCTGTGTTTTGATTGCTGTATTCGTTTGTTGTGTGTGTGTCAGTTTATGTAAATAAATTTTTTTATCTATCTAAAGTCAAAGTCAAAGTCAAAGTCAAATTCATTTATTGCAACTGTAGGTGGATAGAAGGATGGAAGTTGGTTATGTTGTTCTGCTACAATTAGCCAAGTGAATGGCACGCAATTTTTCACAAGTAGGTACATTAATAAAATTACAATAAAAACAATACTTACTAACCATCAATAACATTACATATTATTAGTATACTTATCCAGGAGGAATTCGTCAATTGAGTAATATGCTTTTTCAGTTAAAAAATTAAATAATGTCTGCTTAAAAGAGGTGATGTCATCATTTTCTCTTATGTTATCTGGTAACTTATTGAAAATGCGTGGGGCCATTCCTGTTACATTTTTCGAGAACAATGCCGTTTTGCGCATTTGTGAACGGATTTTGTTTTTATGGCGTTTACTATTTAATACCTGAAACAATGACCAGTTTTTCCTAACAAACAAACAAATCTCTTGAATATAAATTGATGGGAAAGTCAAGAGTTTTAGTGATCTAAAGTAGGGTCTACAGCTGTCGGTTGGTTGGAGTTTACATATAGCTCGTATACATTTTTTTTGTGCTTTGAAGACTGTTTCTCTATCCGTGGAATTACCCCAAAAAATTATTCCATAACGAATGGTAGACACAACATAAGCATGGTAGGCTACCAATACAGTAGGTTGATTAACGACTTGTGCTAGTCTATTTAGAGCAAACGAAAATTGGTTGAGCTTTTTACATATTGCCTCTGTATGAAATTTCCATGTCAATTTGTTATCTACCCATATACCTAAAAACTTAGTTTTGTCAGTTTCTTCTATTTTAGTGAGTCCAAATTTAATGTTCATATTTTGTCTACTTGTGTATTGTTTAAATGTCATGAATTGTGTTTTATTTAAATTAATTTTAATATTATTAGAATTTAACCATTTAATTACGTTTGAGAGCGTAGTATTTATGTCAGATTCGTATAATTCTAAATTATCTCCAGTAAATAATATTGTACTATCGTCAGCAAATAATGTCATTGGGTGTTCTGTAACTTTAGGAATGTCGTTGATATAAATTAAAAAAAGTAATGGGCCTAGGATACTACCTTGTGGGACTCCGTACTGTACTAACCTTTTTTCAGAATAGTACATTTTATCAATTTTTGTTGTAGGACATATTTTATTTATACTAGTAACTTGGTATCTATCCTTTAAGTAAGAGGCCAAGAAATTCAATGCATTGCCTCTGACACCATATATTTCTAGCTTTTTGAGGAGAATGTCATGATCTACGTAATCAAAAGCTTTAGTCATATCCATGTAAAGTGCAGTCACCGGCAATTTCTTGTCTACGCAGGCAAGAACTTGGCTAATTAATTTGTATATTGCCATGTTTATGTCCTTGTTTTTCCTAAATCCAAATTGTTCTTCAGCTAGTATGTCATGTTTATTAAAAAAATTGTTCAAGTTATTGAAAATTACTCTTTCTATTATTTTGGAGAATATCGGAATTAAAGCTACAGGTCTATAGTTATTTACGTCCATTTTGTTGTCTTTTTTAAAGAGGGGCTTGATAATAGATATTTTAAGTTCAATAGGAAAATGTCCATCCTCAATGCATAAGTTTATGATGAAACTCAGTATGGGGGCAATAATTGGTGCAACCTTTTTCACAACTTTTGTTGTGATGCTGTCGTAACCACAACTGTTAGTGTTTTTAAGCGAATTTATTATTTTGTGTATGTCATATGGATTAGTAGGGATCATGAACAAAGATTTGCTATTCTTGCTGGAGCCGTAGTTTATTGGGTTATTATTACTTGGCGTGTATAGAGGAGCAACCTGGTTGATAAAGTGGTTGTTAAAAATATCTGCGATTAATTTCGGGTCTTTCTGCATTTGTCCATTTTGATAGATTGTAATATTTTCAGTAGGAAACCGTTTTCTTTCATTATTTATGACATTCCATGTTGCCTTTGATTTATTTTTAGCAGTGTGTATGTAGTGATTGTTTTGTGCCTTTTTTGTTAATGATATAATTTTCTTTAATCTCTTTGAGTATTGTTTGAAATTGTTAATATTTTCTGTATTAGGATGAAGTCTACAACGCCATAGCAAATCTCGTTTCCGTTTGCAGCCCTTCCGTATGCCATTAGAAATCCACTTAGGTCTCCCCGTAATCATATTTCTTATCCTGAGTATCGGAAAACATAGATCGTACAATAGTTTAAAAAGGTCGTAAAATGATTTAAAAGCTTCAGCTGCATTTGTTGATTCGAAAACCTCACTAAACGATAAACACCGCAAGTGCTTTGTAAATAAACGCAAATTTTCCTTGCTATAGTCTCGCTTTTCGGAAAACCAGTGAGATATAGTGCACGATTTCTTAACGGGACATCTAATCGTTTGAGCTGTATGATCAGATAAGGCTAGTTCTATAACATCTACTTTACTGCCACGAATGTTATGTGCTATATTGTCGATACAAGTCCCACTTGCAAGGCGAGTCGGTTGTCGGACGCCTAGTTTCAGATTATAAGTTAGTAGTGTATTTTGAAATTGTCTCGAAAAATTTGATGGTTTTATAGTGTCAATATTGAAATCACCGCATAGGATAGTTTTCTTTTGTCTATTTTTGCTAAATTTATTTAAAATCCCATCTAAGTTATAGAAAAAAGAGGTCATTGAATCTATGTTATTTTTAGGTACTCTATAAATGCATATTACCACAATTCCATGGTCTAGAAGTTCAATAGCACTACCCTCAACAACATTACTTATGTTATATTCCTTAAGGTCAAGTTTAGTAAACCTGTGAGTGTTTCTCACCAGTATACAGGAGCCTCCGCTTCTGCTAGTCCTAGCGAAACTAGCCGCGAGGGTATAATTTGGAATGTTGAGAAATTGATAATCATCCTCCTTCATCTTGTGTTCCGTTATGCAAATGACATCAATTAACTTCCCCTCCTCGGACATATTTGACAGATTGACACTCAATAGGTCGGACTTATTCAAAAGTCCATTAATATTTTGGTGCATCATCAACATATGACTATACACGCAAAAGGTATTATTATTATTGCTGTAATTCACATTTTGAACCTGATGTCTTGGAGTCTATCTATCTATCTATCTATCTAACATTCGCTTTCAGTTTATCTTTAGGCCCGTTTGCTCCTTGTGGCATAAAAAAGAGCATTGAAGGTTTTTATTTTTTAAATGTAATACGATCACATAATTATGCGATGATCTTACATTGAATTCACGATTCGATAATGAACGTTTATTATATTGTCTCATAGAAAACAGTAAATTCACTTTATTGCAAATTAAGCAAATATTTTTCCAGGACATTATAATTCAATTAATATTTAATCAAACGCTAATATCTTTAATCAGTAGCGTAATAAATTATTCAAAGCAAAGTCAAATCACGAAAAGAGATGCTGCGTAATAAAATTTGCGAAGATGTTATCAAAAGTGAAATAACTGTTATTATTAACTCGTGTAATTACTAGCTGAAGCTACTCACGAGATGTACAGCTATTTACTACACGCGACTTGTAACCTTTCCGCCGTTCCCACGTATATAATGTTAGTACGAAAACCCTACTTTACAGAAGAGCTATTGTATTCTTCCTTGCCGGTTTCGGCAACGGTGATCAGGCAATTTACACAGTCTGCTACAAATTATGTATTATGCGTTGCCCGTAGTGATAATTTGCGTAGAATGGTGGGCAAATTTGGGATGCGTGATGTCCAAGATCGATTAAAATGGCAAAAGGCCTATGTCCAGCAGTGGACTGCGATAGGCTGATGATAATACATATGTAAATTATTTTCCTTAAAATGTTTACAACACATCTAAGCGAACTTGAACAATGTTTTGTTTTATTTACATGCTATCAAAATCTTTAAAAATTTTACGCTCAGTAATAAATTTTTATCCTTTTTTTTAGTATTTTAAAATGACGCTTTAAACTAGTGTAAAAGGTCATTTGCGCAAAGGTCAAATATATTTTAAAATACCTTTTTCAGAACACAAAACTGCAAGTTATATTAGTGCTAAAATAAGATTTCGTCAATTTGCGGGTTACAACAGTGTACGTAGGACCCGATGCCGTCATAGGTGTGTTACATGTAATATGTACTACCTATCTCAAGAAGGTACGGAAGTAGCAACGCTAAAAAGAATGTTTTCTATGTACCATTCACGGATGTATTCTTCGGCTTTATATCTGCGTAGAATAAAGAAAACACCTGTACCGGTCCCAGAGACCGGTGTCTATACAAATCTTATACATATTATCTACAAATATTGTTTGTTGTTATAGCAATACTTATGTATCGTTAAGCCTAAATAAATAAAGCACAGCCCTGTTCGGAAGTTAGTGTCTATTCTTTGATTGGCTCATTTGGTAGTGACCTCTGTCTTCTAAGCCAAGGGTCGTGGGTTCGATTCCCGCACAGTAAAATCATTTGTGTTCATAAACATGTCTGTTTGTATTGGTCTGGGTAATACCATGTATAATATGCAGGTATTTATTTACAAGTAGTAGTAGTAGTAGTACCCATAGTACAAGCTTCGGCTTAGTTTGGGGCTAAATAGCGATGTGTGGTCCAGCGTGGCATATCTTGGGTTATTTATTTATTTATTGGGTTATTATGAAGAACCGGCTTAGAACTCTATATAGATCTATATGTATCTTTCATCCTGGAAAAAACACTGCTACTGCGGATATTCATTCTGACGAGACCGCGGGCAAGGGCTAGTATAGTATGTAATTTGACTGTGAACATGCCTGCAGTTGGCTAAGGCTTTCCCTATAAGTGCCAGATGATTACTTGGAACTGGGGACGTCTCCCAAAACACTCGTATGTCCTCTTTTCACACGACCAACTGATTTTCTTTTATATGTCTATAATACGGATGATGACAAGGTATGAAAATGAAGAAAATAATTAGTCCGTCTCTTAGATAATAAAAAAATATAAGACCCGTATTTTTTGTTTTGTCGAAATAACAAGAAAATACTTAGATATAGCGCATTAAAGTTACGGAGTGGGGGCTAACTACGTCACGTTAGAGTATATTTTGTACTCTAACGTGACGTCATGTGACATTTAAAATCAATGTATCTTCGTAAGTTTTTGAACAAGAGGCAAAATAAAAAATACGTATCCAATATTTTTCATTAATCTATCTGATGGACATTATATTATTTTTTAGTCATCATCCCAATTGCAAGAGAGGCAGGGCATAGCGAATCTTCGCTCAAATTGAGCCGCCCGTCCGGGGAACGACCTCCACCCTATAGAATACCGCAGTCAAATGATCTCTGGGTCGTGTTTCTGCCGGTGAGTAGGGTTTCCGGAGCTCGTGGGGGGTTAGGGTTGGGCCAGCATGGCGGTGGCAACTGACAGGTAACTGATCAGTTACTTGCCAGTTGTCACAGCGACTTGGGCTTCTCTTTCGCTTTCCATCAGGCGTAGGGAAGCCACTATGTCGAGCCATTATAAAAAAAAAAAAAATTAGGAGCTAAAGGGATAACAGAAACGAAATAGTTTAAAAAAGTTCGTTTCTTAAATTGGTTCGACCAGCAATCGAATTTGGAATATTCAAATCGCGTTTTAGACTTTAACCGTAGCGTCTGATGCTGCCAAAGGTTGAGTGAACGAATTTGTCTTGAATAAAAGTCTGGTGTATAGTTATTCCTTCGGTCTGGCAGACCGGCACGCCAGTAAAAGGGGGTTACAACGCCGCCCGTTCGCGAATCACCGGTGTATTCAGACTTGGCCCAAAGAAATTTATGGTAAATCCTGCACGAGTAATATCTGTGTGAGCTTTCGTGAATCTCGTGTTATTACGGTAATTTTGTAACTAAAAACTGTATTCTGTTTACGGGTTTGTTATATATATCTTAAAAAGGACCATCCCACCCCAACTCTTCTTCAAGACAGAATAAGATGGGGTGGTTCTATTCTAAACCCGGAAAACAAACAATCAAACAATTAATTTCTTTAAATCCTAAATCATGTAGGTAATAATTATCTGAAATTATTTCTAAATTTCACATTCTACAGCTTACCTAAAATAATTTATTGTTTTTATAAGCTTACTAGTAAGATGCTTATCACGCCTAAAAACACACGTCCAAAGTAAACAAGCCATACATAATTTTAAGTCCACTCTTTGAAACATGTAGCCATTATGTCTAAAATTAGTTTTGTTAATGCTAACATAATGAAACTCGTAGTGGAAGAGTAGGTATATTGGACTGGAGAGCAAGGGATAAGAGACTGGTTTGGAAGACCATGTATAAAGTGGATAGAAAAAAGGATCATCAATAGCTCATATTATATCCCCGTTTTGAGCCTGCCTACCCTAAAATAGAGCCTTAAGACCTTTTTAGTTTTGCTCCGGGAATGCCATTACGCATACCTTTTAGTTGTCTGTTACGACAGGCAGGCGTCGGTAGTATTGTTACTGATTAGACCTTAGTAGACCATTGTGGTCATATCCACAAGTGTGTAGGTTTCACCATAAGAGCACCGAATAAACACACACGAATTTGAAACCACATAGAAAAATATTTTTATTTGAAACCACATTGCAATATTGCAATGTATTGGGATGTAAGGGCGCGCCCTATCATCATTTCTTTCCAAGCCAACCTCACCTGTCCGTGGTGCATAACCATCATAATTGAAGGCGTAGCTAAATTACCACAGACCGATGACGGGCAGCAGCGTCACCGGAGCGAGCAGCTACGCCCTGCGATCGCCAACCCGCCTGCCCAGCGTGGCGATTATGCGTATATCCGCCAGACTTTTGCCCTAAGTGGCGAAGAACTGGAGAGGCCTATGTCCAGCAGTGGACTGCAATAGGCTGATGATGATGCAATATTGCGTGGTTTTAACCATCGATCGCATCGCATGAAAGCTATCGGCGTTGCACTATGCCATCGACGCAAATGACAAATCCTGCAACTGACGGTAAGTGTCTTTTCGCCATGGAAGTAATAATAAGTACTACGGTATTAATACTTCCATGCTTTTCGTGGTTTGGCGTTTGTTGGACGTTCGATCACGGCTGCCGAAACGCACCTTTTACCCACTAAAAACCCATGAAGACGATGTTGTCGTGACGAAATCGACCATAAAACACCTTTTCCCAATTGCCATAATTTTCCGTCATAAGTTGGGAAGTGTAACAAACACTCTATTAATAAAGTTAAAACGGAAAATCATTTTCCGGCACAATGTTTGAAGATTTAAAAATAAATCGAATAAGAAAATAATGACACCGTTGGCAAGAGGCAACGGAGCGTCAAGTAGGCCTGCTCTTGTGACCCCATTTTGTGATTTACTGGGAATGTCTTAATTTGTCCGTTTTGGTGACCGTCGTGTCCAAGCTACGATGTAAACTACGATGTAGATGTGGAGTGACCATTAGGAGCAAACACACATTATAGTCATAAGCACTCTATACTAAAAAAACGGATAATTGCTCAAACACCAAAGTTGTATGTTGATGTCATACACATAAATAATCCCTAATTCTCAAACGCCCTCAGTCGAGCGAAGTGATGAATTGGAAAGGCCTATATTGTCCTTTTGTTTATTTTAATATTGACTAGCTGTGCCAGCGGCATCGCACGCGTGGATATCGGGTTTCAAAAATAACGGACTTCCATAAAATGGTGCTTAAATTTTAAGTTAGACCTCTAGCAATACATTGGTGAAAACCGCATTCAATTCCATGCAGTAGTTTTTTGCGTGATGCGCGTTCAAACATACAGACAAAAACTTCTCCCGTTTTCCCAACATTTCCCTTCACTGCTCTGCTCCTATTAATCGTAGCGTGATGAAAAGTATACTATAACTCCTGCCCAGGAGTATAAAGAATAATTGTACCGAGTTTCGTTAAAATCCGTTCAGTAGTTTTTGTTTCTATAACTAACATACAGACAGACAGACAGACAGACAGACGGACAGATAGACAGACAGACAAAAATTTTACTGATTGCATTTTTGGCATCAGTATCGATCACTAATCATCCCCTGATAGTTATTTTGAAAGTATATTTCATACATGTACAGAATTGACCTCTCTACAGATTTATTATAAGAATAGAAGATAGAAGAAGATATTTTTACCAGCTTTACAATGTACTCGTAAACTGTCTGTACTGTTATGCTGCTTTGTACTGTCCTTTTGACACATTGTTGAAATTTATTTTAATGCTTAACTTATTACGCCGTGATTAGGAAGGGCGAAAGCTTTAAGGCGAATAGTCTTTAAATATGTCGTAGCCATAAAGAATTTGTTTCTGAAAGGCGGATAAACATTAAATCCCCTGTCGACCATTAAGTCCTCAGAAGCCTAACAATTTGGTTACCCTAACGTATCCCTCGCTCGCCTCAATGACTGACGACCGACACGAATCGAATCGATGACACGGACCACTTGGAACAGGGGGGAGAGGGGAGGGGGGCTTACACGTTCAAAAGAATCCTTCAGCTCTAGGGTTATCAATCACACATTTTTTGTGGAATAGTAGGATTATATACAGGGCTTGAGTATTTGTTGTGACCTTATGTATGGTGTGATTATGTGTGTGTTCCGGGGAAACGACCTTACAACTGGAGTCTTAGGTGACTGATGCAGGGCTTTAGCCGCAGAATGTCCAAGTCGCAAAATAGCCAGTTTTTATCGTAACGAGATCAGTGACTGATTGAGCGAGAAGTACCAGGAGCGCATATCTGCGTGGAAAGTCTAAGACCAAATTTTTGTTTTTGTAAGAAAATGTAGTATCTTATTAACAAGGTAAGTAAACGCAACCTACAGACTTCCTACGTATCTATGCGTTCCTGGTACGATAAAATGGACATTTTGCAACTTGGACATCCTGCTACTGAACGATGTAGGGTAGTGCCGGACAGAAATACCACCACCACTTCACACTTAGCGCAACACTGAAGTGACTTCACTGAAGTGACAGATGTTGTGGCGTCCCGCCTCCTTTCGTTCGACCTCATTCTCATCACACATCATTTGTAAAAAAAGCATATTGTACATAACGTCATTCTCTTCGTCGCTGTCATTCTTCCGCATCCATCTATAACATTGGGAATTTATTACGGCTGTTATTATATCTTTTCTACTTGTACATATTCATCTATCCTGTCGCGTATTCTCCTTCTTTTCTTTTCATAGTGAGACGTGTGTATATTTGTAAATATAATAGTGTAAATAGATAACCATCTTTTACTGCGCACCACGTCCCACACTGGTGACCCCGCTCGTTCACGAAGAGCGCACAGGATGACCAGCCAAACAGTACAAGTACGTAGACCATCATGACCTCGGCATCAATGGAGCATCCGGCCGACTTTACGTACAACTCAGCGCCCGCGACTCCGCGTGTAACATCTGCTGATACCGCCGTGGCACAGAGCACCATGGACGCTCTCACGCAGATAGTGGCCGCGCTCACTCAACGTGTTCAAGCGTTGTCAGCGCGGGCCAGCGAGCTGTCACGTCCACGGCAGCGCTCCAAACACAGCCATCGAAGACGATCCAGCTCGGCACGTTCCCAGCCTTCCTACTGCTGGTACCATCGGAAGTTCGGGGACCGAGCTAAGAAGTGCTCGAAGCCCTGCGCACACACGTCGGGAAACGGGAGCGGCAGTCGGTAATGGCGACGACTGATTGCCCAGGTTCCGGTCGCTTGTTCGTCGTCGATCGTGCATCGAAGACGCAATTTCTCGTCGACACCGGAAGCGACGTCTGCGTCTTCCCACGGTCGGCACTACGAGAACGACGGCAGAAGACCTCGTACGAGTTGTGTGCGGCGAACGGCAGTGAAATAGCTACATACGGCTATGTCCACCTAGTACTTAATTTAGGTTTGCGCCGCGACTTTCCCTGGCGATTTATTGTTGCGGATGTGACGAAGGCGATAATTGGCGTAGATTTTCTATCTCACTACGACCTAACGGTAGATTGTCGTAACCAGCGTCTACTCGACAGTAAGACCAGTCTCACCACCTCAGCTTCGTCCGTCCAGTCACCCAACAATATCTCGTCAGTGAAAGTCATCACAGGCGAGTCTCCATATCACGAGATACTTCGGGATTTTCCAGACATCACCCGTCCATCTGGCTTGCCTAGGGTAACTACACACAACACCGTACACCACATCAAAACTACACCCGGACCTCCTGTCTCTTGCACACCTCGGCGACTAGCGCCAGACAAGCTAAAAATTGCTAGGGATGAGTTCGCAGACATGCTGAATAGCGGTACAGCCAGGCCTTCCAAGTCACCCTGGTCATCGCCACTGCATCTTGCACCCAAAGGTGACAACGGCTGGCGTCCCTGCGGCGACTATCGGATGCTTAACGCGCGAACCGTGCCCGACAGGTATCCGATACGTCACATCCAGGACTTTGCCCACAGCATCTCTGGTTGCAAGGTCTTCTCGACAATCGATCTGGTGAAGGCTTACAACCAGATTCCGGTAAACGCTGACGATATTCCGAAGACTGCGATCACCACCCCATTTGGCATGTTCGAATTTCCGTTCATGACGTTCGGACTTCGAAACGCAGCCCAAACATTCCAACGTTTTGTTGACGAGATGGTGAGGGGGCTAGATTTCTGCTATCCGTACCTGGACGATTTTTTAATTTTCTCACCCGATAGTGCTACGCATGCGCAGCACCTCCGCCAATTCTTCACCAGGCTACGGGAGTACGGCATGGTGATCAACACGTCCAAATGCGTCTTCGGGGTATCTTCAGTTAAGTTTTTGGGATACGATATCTCGGCCGCTGGTACTAAGCCTTTACCAGCGAAGGTCCAGGCAATCCAGGACTTCCCTGTGCCTAAGACCGTCAAGGAGTTGCGTCGATTCCTGGGGATGTTGAACTTTTATCGGAGGTTCATCCCTTGCGCCGCGCAATTCCAAGCTCCGCTTAACGCCTTACTGACGGACTCCGTTAAAGGTTCACATCCCATACATTTCACAGCGAAGGAACACGATGCCTTCTCAGCCTGCAAAGACAGCCTTTGCAAAGCAGCTCTGCTTGCTCATCCCGACTGCAATTCGAAGCTAGCCTTGATCACCGACGCTTCTGATACGGCGATAGGCGCAGCTTTACAACAGCTCAAAGACGGTGAATGGCAACCATTGGCTTTCTTCTCTCGAAAGCTCATGCCATCTCAACAAAAATACTCTCCATATGACAGAGAGCTCCTCGCCATATACGAGGCCATTAAATACTTTCGGCACATGGTTGAGGCGAGGCATTTCATTGTTTACACGGACCACAAGCCCATTTCGTTCGCATTCCACTCGCGCAAGGAGAACTGCTCTCCTAGACAGTTTCGGCACTTGGACTTCATAGCCCAATTTACCACAGACATTCGGCACATTTCGGGTAAGAACAACGTGGTAGCTGACCCCTTATCTCGCGTCGAGGAGATAATTCAGCCCATCGATTTGGCAACCCTCGCCAATGCACAATTGTCCGATCCCAAGCTGAACAAACTCCTGGGCAGTGACACTTCATTGCGCATCAGGAAGCACAAATTGCCCGGATCCCATGCCGAACTATATTGCGGCGACAGTGGTAGTATTCCCAGGCCTTACTCCACCAGGGACATGCGGCGTAAGTTTCTTCACAACCTTCAATCACTCACACTAACACAGCACATCTCATCGGACACACTCACACCACCGCCACACCACACTTCTACAAACACCTCACATATACATCCAATCACCCAAGCAGCCAGTGGTCGGGCGCCTGTCTCCAGGTCAGGAAAAACCGTCCGGTTTCTGGACTCTTATCGCCCATGACCATGGTCTCTGGAGGGGGGTGATGTGGCGTCCCGCCTCCTTTCGTTCGACCTCATTGTTATCACGCATTTCAAATTGTAAAAAGCATATTGTATATAATGTCACTCTCATCATCGCTGTCATTCTTCCGCATCTACATACATCGCTTAGAAAATTGGTTGCATATTTTTATACAGTTTTTATCTCTACCGGTGTACATATTCCTTCATCATAACCATCCTGTCGCGCACTCTCCTTCTCTTCTTTTCTTTTAATAGTGAGACGTGAGTTTGTAAATAATATATATTGTGTAAATAGAACTATCTTTCTCTTCGCACCACGTCCCACAATGTATAGAGACCCAGGATCTGTAATGTTATTTTCTTGTATTTTTCTTTCACGTCTTTATCCTTGAGGAATAGGTAGAGACCACTTCCATTTGCTACATTCCTGGCACACAACTTTTGCTTCGTCCACATTCATCAATATCTTCATATATGTTCTTTTTTATATAGTAGCTCGACATAATGGCTTCCCTACGCCCGATGGAAAGCGAAAGATAAGCCCAAATCGCTGTGACAACGGGCAAGTAACTGGTCAGTTACCTGTCAGTTGCCACCGCCATGCCGGCCCAACCCTTACCCCCCACGAGCTCCGGAAACCCTACCCCTCACCCTCACCGGCAGAAACACGACCCGGAAGTCATTTGGCTGCGGTATTCTATAGGGTGGAGGTCCTTCCCCGAACGGGAGGCTCAATTTGGACGAAGATTCGCTATGCCCTACCTCTCCTCTCGCTCGTCGGTTTAGGGTACTTAGTATTTTTTTTACGTAGATTTTTTTTGCAATGAAGTCTATCTAGTTACTTTTGCCGGAAACCAATCTAAGCAGACCAAGTCGTTGTTATGTACAACGACTTATAATATCTGGCATCTTATCACGCCAGATATCAAACACTTTACGTAACGCATAGGTCTTTGCACCGAGCATCGACAGTAGTTACTTTTACTAAACGCTCCGAATCCAGTTGCCAGACCAGTTCACAAACCAGTCTACATATCTCTACAACCACTCTCTATTTTCATGAGCATTCGTCACAATATCAGCATAGAGTTTTCTTGCATTTCAATGATTTTCGTTGATGAAAACAGCATTGTTCCAACGTACACGCAATATTTCAAGTGTGACATAAAAACCTGTGAGACAAACACAACGTACCATTGAAAGTGAAAGGCGTAGCCTCCAAGCGCGGTACAATGAAGCGGTACTATCAATTGGACGATGCACATTGATGTCATTGCCACGGAGACTGAAGATGTGTGTGAGAAAAAACTGCAATGGTAAGGGAATTATGAGATGTGAACGTGACGGGTGATGTTTAATAGATTTAAGTGGAGGTTATTCAATGGACACGCGAGACGCATTATACGAGTAGTAGGTATGCAGGTAATGCATTTGGTTTTATATGATTATGTGGCTTGCGTTTTTTTAAACATGTGAATGCAATCACAGAGATTATTCTTTTTGTTTCGAAATGTTAGTCTGGTTCGGGTTTAATTTGTCACATTACGCTAATGATGTAATTTAGATAATTATTATAATTAACGGTTTTGGGATTGTACAATTTAGGTTATCGCAGTTAGGATCGAGAAAATTGACTTAAAACAGTGGCATGTACGTAAAAATAATCAGATTATCAGCAGTTCGTAGTTCTCTGCTAGACATAGGGCAACTATTTTTATCTACTTTTTGTATTGCTATTAGTGGCAGACGAGCCAGCGTCTGTCTGAAGTTAGTAATCGCCGCCCATTGACATTAGCAATGCCGGGCCACGCCGCCTACAGTGAGAAAATACCTCAATATAATATTCAATCGTAAAAAAATCGTAAGAAAATGGTTGTTAAATAACCCAAGACAACGTGGCATCACGCGGGGCCACACATCGCCATCTAGCCCCAAACTAAGCCGAAGCTTGTACTATGGGCGCTAGACAACATTTATCGCCAATTCCTTATTTCTTTTTCCAAATGTCATGTCCTATAATGGCTTAATCTAAAAATAACTCTCGAATGTGGTTCAAAGTTAATTTTACGCACTTCGCTCTGCTTTCATGGAAAGGTTAATTTGATGAATGAATTGGTTATATTATTAATATTTTCTTTGTCCGCCGTACGTAGGCGTAGGCTATTGTGAGTCTTGGAACAATCATCTTTTATTCTTACATCAGAAAAGTAATACACAACATTCAGTATGAGTATTTAAAAAAATGTTAGGTACTTTTCCTAAGAAATACTTGTGTTTCAGATTTAATTATAAATATTTTGCAAGCTTTTATTTAACTTGCTTAGATATATCACAGGGAAAGTTGAAATAAAAGGTTGTACAAAACGTCATAAGCCTTGATTTAAGCCGCACTGGATTTCACACTATTGTGAAAAACTGAGACACTGTATGTATTCAAGTTATTGGATATGTACCTATGTACGTAAATACATAAAATAAAATAGTTTATTTCTGCGAATAGATATATGATATAAATTATATTAATAAGATATAAATATTCTATTAATATTTTTGTACATCGAAATGTTTTTCAACCAACACTTCCTCTCCACGTGTATCCTTCTGAGAAGAAGTAATCAAACTTGAATTTCGACATTTAGCGTTTTTTTCAAAATAATAATATGCCTAAGTAAATAATTTTAGACTAATGACTTTTTTAAAAAAAATTAAACCGACATCAAAAAACATAAACGACCAAAACTTTAATAATCTGACAAAAACTGTACCTGCATAACTAAAAGCGATAAATAACGTAATTAATTATCTACTTATATATATTATAAGTATAAAGAACTATGTATAATTATTTAAATTATTTACAATGATCACTTATTTTTGGAGTCGGTGCCAGCCTAGGTAACGTAGTCTGTTGTGTTATATGACGCGCGCGGCCGGCAAATCCACACGACAAAATACATTTATTTGTTTGCCAAACCACCTGCCCTATTAGCCCTACATAAGTACATACTACTACCTAGTTTCCATCGTCCAATGGCAGTACTGTCCCCTAACTTCCAACCATTAAGGAGTTCTGTGGCTTCATCATCATCACCAGACGTTGACGCCTGGAAGCATATACCTGAGTAAGATATGATTACGTAACAAAAGCACCATACAAGCATACAATTTTCGGTTGTTGCCCTCAATTTCTCCCGGCTCCTATCATCAGATCCTGACTTGGTAATAATGGGACCACCATCAATAATTGGCGGAAATATCGGTGAACATAGGTACATACATAAAAAAAAAATTGAGAACCTCCTCCTTTTTTTAAAGTCGGTTAAAAATAATTAAAATCAATGCTCTTTCTGTATTGTGTTTCTTTGAATACACTATTTTTGTATAACAATGCTTATTTCGATTGTTATACGGTACACTGTAACTCGTGTCTTTTCTTTTTAAAGATTGGAAACTTTGGGACTGTCTGAGTGACAGCCATCTACTTCTTGAATTTTTCAGCAATAACGCCAATGCTTGTCTTAGGCACTTAAGAAATAGCTCCAACTGGATCTAATTGATGAACGTTCACGAAATACCTAACAATATTGGGTTATTGGTACTGTAAAAAAACAGTTAAATGAACAGTAACGTCGCAATAAGTTAACTAATTTGCGTCGTATTGAGGATTATGGGTATATCTTCCAGATGTTTGCCCTAAGTGGTGAACAACTGGAGAGGCCTCTGCCCAGCAGTGGACTGCAATAGGCTGATGATGATGAGGATTAATACCTTTTATAGTTCTAATATATATCTTCAGGGAAACGACCACTTGGAATAAGACATACCTGATGGTCTAAGAATGTCCGGACATGGTTCAATTTGAGCACGAGATCCCTGTTCCTTGCCGTTGTGTCGCAAGTTATCGCCTAAAGATAACCGACTTCCGGTAGGAGATAGCACTTAAAGAAGAAGAACGTAACTATAGACGATTGTACGTGAATATTAAAATGAAACGCCGTCTATATGGTTTTAAGACTGTATTCCTTGCGTTGTGAAATAACAGTGACAAATATAAAACAATAAAAAAGCAATATTAATAAAAAAGTAGAAAAACATAAACAAATTATAAAAGGAGTTCCCCTTCGGGAACATGCTCCAAGAATAGGTCCAATATAGACGAATTTGCGCGTTGGACATATAAAAATCGCCGTTTATATTATATGCGACTGTCTACCAACGCTTGTGAAGAAACAGTGATAAATATAAAACAATAAAAAAGCAATATTAATAAAAAAGTATAAAAACATAAACAAGTTATAAAAGGAGTTCCCATTCGGGAACAGTAACAATAAAATTTTATCAATTATATGGTTAATACGAGTATTAGGAGCATATTATGGGTGCAAGGGTAGGGTCATAATGCTTCAAGGTATGGAACGTGGGGCTCAAATATCCTAATTTTAAATCATATTGGTACATTTGCAAAGTTTGACCCGCTGCATCACATAATGGATGTGACCGAACTGGAACACTATGCCACCTAGTGACGCCCAAACTGCAAAATTTCTTACGACATACAGCATAAACGTTTGATATTTAAACGCCTATTGCAAAACGAATTATCAACGCTCAACTGTTTCGAAAGAATCGACCAAGATTACTCAATCGAAGACGATTAATTCCGGAACGGGCAAAGCGATTAATTTAATTGGAATTTGGGAAATACTTACGCGACATTGAACATTGGAACTTCTCCAATCTGCCCGAGTGGCTTTTGACGAAGTTTCTGTCTGTATTTACAAAAGTAGCAAATAAGGATCGCAAACTCGAGTATTTGTTCCGAGGCCTGTACCTGAGATGAAACATTTGAGTCTGTTGTGTTAATTTCGCGAAGTACTCTTGTAACGCGAAACTTGTATTGGGAGACGGCTCGAAATATTTGCTGGATTTAGGACTGTTAATGAGTAAATCCGCTTTCGTGAGGAAAATAAGGAGATGTGATTTAGGAGAAGTTTTTTATCGCAAAACTAGCGACCCGCCCTGGTTTTGCAGCGGTACATACACCTTCCTCTTGAATCCCTCTATCTATTAAAAAAAAACTGCATCAAAATCCGTTGACGCTCATGGGAATAAAAATATTATTGATGTATTTTTTTAACAAAACAAGTTATACTTATATTTAACAACTTTATCGATGTTTTTGGTTAATTCCCATAAGAATGTTCTAGGACCATAGAGTACAATCAATGCGACATACCGACGCGAGGAATCTATATGTAAAATGCACCTGTTTCGGAAGAACTCATGGGTATATGGTGCTCACGCCCTCTTTAAAAAGGGGAGGATGGCACCCTGCCTTAAATTAGTAAGAAGGCAAGGAAAACTCACCAAGAATCTGGTACTACCGTAATAACACTGCCAATCCCCTTATAAACATAGTCTACTAGCAATTTAAAAATGAAATCCTTCATAGTATAAAGCGACTATTTTGAGCAAACACGTTGGCTAACCCATACTTGCATGTCAAAGGCCTTCTGTAAATAATAACAAATGTATGCTTAGTTGCTTAATAACTCAGCGAGCTCTGTGTACATATTTGACCTTTTAGATCGTGCTACTTTTAGAGTACTCGTGTGTACAACAAGGGATATGTTTGCTAAGACATGTGTGTGTCAATGTCGTCTATCTTTTAAATGATGGATGAGCATTTTTTATTTTTTTGTTGTTTTTTTGTATATAATGGCGATTATTGTCGTCGGATAGACCCAAAAATGTGAAACAGAATCGTCACTTGTAATCGAATGGTGGTATAGAGGCTAAGAAGAAAGTAATAAAATCGCTGTTTTTTTTTTTTGTTTTTTTTTTTATGACGGAAAAGGCAAACGGGCTATATGGTCATCGTGATGGTAACTAACCACAGATGTATTGCGGGCCCTTAAGTAAGTAGGCTTTGGTCGCGCTTCGATAAATAACGCCACAACACGAAAGACGGACGGTGGACGGTGGTGGCCAGCCTGTCGGTTAAACTCTACTAGCTACAGACTAAGAAGTTGCAATCTCAACGAGGTCCTTAATTGACTCTTACAGACTCATGGGAAGAAATGAGTGTGTCATTTCTTTTCCTACACGGAAAGATTTCAATAGGCTTGTTGCCTTAAAAAGTGTGATTAGTTCGTCTTTTAGCTTATTCAAAAATAAAAGACACGTATTTTTTATTTGTAAATTAGACTAAAAATTACAAAGTTGTAGCCCGTTGAAATTACGCGTGACGTCACGCGGTGTGGCATTTTTACGGGACGGAGTGATGTCAAAGACTCCCACTCATAACTTTCGATGCCTTGTATCTTTGCTATTTTTTATTTGAATGAAAAAAGGAAAAATACGTACCTACATACATTTTTTTATGATCTAAAATACGGACTAAATATAATGTAATTATTTTGAACCCCAAAACATCCCTATTTCATAATACAAATGCGTAAACATAAGTACGTAGTTTGATATCAGGTTATATCAGGTATTAACGAGGAGCTTAGTTCAGTGGTAATCAATACTTCTGAACATTAATTGTGTGCATGAACATAACGTGTGTTAGTATTAATCTGGGTGCTTGTATAATGTATTAATCTTCTATCTATATACTTATGATAAAATAATAATAAATCTGTGGAGAGGTCAATTCTGTACATTAAATATATTTCAAAATACCTTTCGGGGGATGATTAGTGATCGATACTGATGCCAAAAATGCAATCAGTAAAATTTTTGTCTGTCTGCCTGTCTGTATGTTCGTTACAAATATTCTTCCTACTCTTGGGCAGGTTATAGTATGCTTATCATTACGCTACGATCGATAGGAGCAGATCAGTGAAGGGAAATATAGGGAAAAAGGGAGAAATTTTTGTCTGTATGTTTGAACGCGCATCACGCAAGAACTACTGCATGGAATTGAATGCGGTTTTCACCAATGTGTTGCTAGAGGTCTAACTAAAAATGTAAGCACCATTTTATGGAAGTCCGTTATTTTTGAAACCCGATATCCACAGCTAGTTATAAAAAAAATCTACGGGAGTTTATCTGTTAGTACCCATAGAAGAAGCGTAGGCTTAATTTCGAAGTTTATAAAAGACAATTTATGGGAATTCATCTGTTATCTAGTACCCATAGAAGAAACGTAGGCTTAATTTGGAAGAAGATGGGGCTGCGTGGCCCTTTCTAGCATGTTTTGGGTTATTTATTTATTACATTGTTTGTCTGATAGTTATCAGCAGTAATACACAAGCTAGCATCATATTTGCTTAAATCAAAGGCGCATTACTGTTCAGTCTCACGTACCAGCAATACCTAAGTTAGCCTGACCATCGAACCGGAAAACAGCAATGCTAGATGTTTCACTGTCTCTAACATACCTAATCAATTTACTCGTATGAACTGATAATTTCTCTTCGAACCGAATTTCTATGTGGCATTAAGTCCGCCTTTTGTACGCTAAAGATTAAACAAAAAAAACGGTTAAAGTGGAAAATATCTAACCAGACAAAATATTATATAAAAAATTCTATTCCTTTATTATCGTTTAATGCCCTCTTTTTTTCTAGAGGCGAATGCAATAGGCACCGTTATGCCACCTCCGGGGGGAGGTGACATGGTGTATGGGACTCACACCTCCCCAAATGGGAGGGTATACCCACTAAACCCCCCCGTGTCGCCAGTGGGCATCGTTTAATGCCCCTACATGTAAGCTCTGGAATAAGCTCCTAACCGCGGTGATTCCTAATCGCTACGACTTGTCCTTTAAGCGTGACCTAAAAAGAGTTATTTCGTCTCGGTAGGCAAGGGCTTAGCTGTGTTGTGTGTGTTAAAAATAAATACAAGCACACTGACACGGGACAAACACAAATTTTTGTCACACAAATGTACTTAAGTCCTGGGTGGGTCGAGATAACGGTCACTACCAAATGAGACACCGTGCTAGTGAAACCATTACCTGCGTATTCAAAATGCTCCTATAGTCCAATAATGTAAAAGGTAGTTCTTATTCGGAGTTCGAACCTGGGATCCCTTGGTGTTATAGACTGAAGTTTGACTGGAACAGATCGCTTAAATTGTACAACAAGCGTATGCCTCCTCAAAAGAAACTTAAGGGGCAACTGGGATATGTTTTTTACGAATTCCCAGTTGCCCCCGGTGGGGGCGATGCCAGTGGGGGCGACTGGGAATAACCCGATCTTAAGAGAGGTAGGGTATAGCGAATCTTCGCTCGAATTGAGCTGCCCGTCCGGGGAAAGACTTCCACCTTATAGAATACCGCAGCCAAATGACCTCTGGGTCGTGTTTCTGGTGTGAGTAGGGTTTCCGGAGCTCGCGGGGGATTAGGGTTGGGGCGGCATAGCGGTTACTGATAGGTAACTGACCAGTTACTTGCCCGTTGCCACAGCGCCTTGGGCTTCTTTTTCGCTTTCCATCAGGCGTAAGGACGCCATTATGTCAAGCTACTAAAAAAACCTACAGTACAGTTTTTAAACCAAAACTGGCTTACCAGCAAAAAAGTCTGCCCTTGCAATACCAAACACGGAACCATAATCTCGAATACTTAAACCGCTAGTCCATTAAGGCCATCTAGTTACTAATATGAAAGGTCGTCTCTACGTTACTTAATTATTAAGTAATGGTATTCGGAACCATTAGCCAATGGGATAACCATTGCTAAATGTATTCTGACGTCATTATTCATTAGTAAGACGTGTTTGCCTAAGCTTAGGCTCTGTTGGAACCTAATGAGGTTAACAAACATTTTGCAATATATAAGATCCTGGTTGTTACGACAGAGACAATGCCATCTCTTTTGCTTTAGATCACAAAATAATACCAAAATAAACTAAGATCTTTTAAATCAAAGAGTACGGTGTCGAAGACAAATCCTTGATTTTCCTCGTAGTTATTTAAAAAAAAGCCATTTCTTATGCTTTAGAGCTCAAAATGACAACCAATGTGTATAATTAAATCCGTTTTAAGAAAAAGAAAAGTTGATAGTCTTGTAAACGTGAGACTCTCTGCCAGCACCATGTGTTTCTTCTTTGTTCTTCTTTCTTTCTTCTTTGTTGCCTTCTTATAGTATGGGATTCTCTAAACGAAGCGTGAAGAAGCATCTTGCAAGCCAGTATGGCTGTGATGACTGACTGGAAACCATGATTTCCCGCCCGTTGTCAGAGCGGCTTGGGCTTCCTTTCCTTCTTTCTATCAGGCAGGGACAGGAAAGCCACTCTGCTGAGTCAATATAAAAAAAGAAACCATATCGTCCACCATGTTGTCACTGTCAAATCGGACAAAAATAGACAAAGCTTAGTTTCCGAAATCCAATCATCATCAGCCAATTACAGTCCACTGCTGGACATAGGCCTCTCCAGTTGTTCGCCACTTAGGGCAAACATTTGGAGGATATACCCATAATCGCCACCCTTGGCAGGCGGGTTGGCGATCGCAGTGCGTAGGTTCTTGCTCCGGCGACGCTGCTGAACGTCGGTCTGTGGTATTTAGCTACGCCTTCAATTATGATGTTTATAGCGCCACCAGTCGGTTGCCAGTGCCTCGTTTGTTATTCGGCAGGATGCACCACGGGCAGGTGAGGTTGGCTTGGAGCGAAAAGATGATAGGCCGCTCCCTTCCCCTATGGGCTCCTTGGAATTAATACTATTGGCGCCTTATCTGTGTTACTTAAAACAAGAAAAGCCATTTTATTTGTATGTAAATTATCATAATCTGATTTTGTTGATAGACAAATATACCGCATAAAACATGGTTATAAGCATAATTAGCCAATATTAAAGGAAAATAGGTCAAAGGCGAGTTACCTGCTCAAAGACGAGATAATTGGCTTATTATTATAATGATGCGACGGGTTAATCTACAATTTAAACTAGATATAAATAATACTTCACGATTAGACTAAATGCCTTATCCAAAATTGTAAGGGTTTAGGGAAGTCGGTCGTCGGTTTTTTGTTCACGTTTTCATGAAGAGATCGCTTACAACGGCGAGACCGCCTAAGTTTTTTGCCAGCTTAAGATTTATTATTTGTCACTGAATAAACATATTTTCTTTCTTTCTATCTTTCAATGGTATGATGTGCATAAAATAATATGCTATCTAGATAGATAGGTAGATACCTATCTTTAAATTTAGAAACATTTTTAGATAATATTAGTGGATATTTCAGTTAGAATGCCTATTACTGCACCACATTATAGATTTCTGGTACGCCCAATGGTTGACTGGTAGAGAATACCACACCGCATTAAGTCCGCCATTTGTACTTTCTTTGTGCAATAAAGATTAAATAAATTTAAAAAAATTAAAAATTACTTATTTGCTTGGAAGTAAACGATTTTAAGTAAAAAAAATTTCTATAAAAATTAAATAAAAGTAAAAAAAAAATCTGATTCAGTCGCGTCACAATAACTTTACAGCTGTGTCTAGAACGACAGTAATGGATGGCTATATTCGCATTATCAACTAATCAGTCCAAGTTATACAACATAATATGTATAATATTATATGTGTATGTATACATACGTACGTTTACACGCACACTCACAACGAAAATTCGCAACAAAACTCACACGCACAACTACAAAAACACACAAACAAACACAGTCGAAGGGAGCGCTTTATCACTATACATGCAATACCGAATGTGGTAATACTGACCTACCGCGATTGTGAATGCACCGAACGGACCGTCTGTTAGCGGGTAAGACACAACACTGGCAGTTGACCACTTTGTCCCACCACGGTAGTAGTAAGGCCCGCCTTACGCGGACAGTTCGAGCAGTCAGCGCTCCTGCGCAGATGCCGCTACTGTGACGTCACTGTGCCGCTGCCGTACAATTTTACCGATCCAATATCATCATACGACTGGCTCGGTGGCTCAATTGGTAGTGACCCCTGCCTTCTGAACCAAGGGTCGTGGGTTCGATTCCCACCCGGGACAAACATTCGTGTGATGAACACTTGTGTTTGTTCCGTGTCTGGGTGTTTATATTTGTATTTAAGTATGTATTTGTGGTACCTTCGTTGTTCTGATACCCATAACAAAAGTGCTTAAGCTACTTACTTTGGGATCGGAGCAATGTATGTGATGTTGTCTGATATTTAATCATCATCATCAGTCCATCACAGTCCATAGGCGTCTCCAGTTGTTCACTACTTTTGGCAAACGCCTGGAGGTTTTACCCATAATAGGCCAGTTGCCAATAAAAAAGTAATTAGTTAAAAATAAAAGACACGTATTTTTTCATTTGTAAATTAGACCAAAAATGACAAAGATTTTAAAATTAAAATTACGCGTGACGTCAGATTTTGAGAGTTTTTTCGCAAATGAGTGACGTCAAAGACCCCCACTCCTACATTTTAATGCCTTGTATCTTTGTTATTTTTTGTTTAAATGAAAAAAAAATACGTGTCCAATATATTTTCGTAATCTAAAATACGAACTAAATATTATAATGTAATTATTTTGACACTATAAACATCCCTATCGCCACGCTGGGCAGGCAGGTTGCCGTTCGCAAGGCGTAGCTCCCCGCTCCGGTGACGCTGCTGCACATCATCCACCTGTGGCAATGAGCTACGCCTTCAATCGTGATGGTTATACCGCCAGCAGTCGGTTTTCAGAGCCTCGTTTGTTATTCACCACCAGCCACCAGCAGGATGCACGACGGCCACGGCTAACAGTGGCTTGGAGCGTAAAAATAGTGAAAGATGAAAATGATATTCAATGATCAACATCATACGGACCACACTTGCAGTGGTAAGTCGACAGCTTGAAGTACAACTGCTCAACCGCTTCTGTGTATGTGTGTAGGGATGTAAGGGAGCGACCTATTCCTTTCGCTCTAAGCAACCCTCACCTGCCTGTGGTGCATCCTGTTGAATAACAAACGACCACCGACTGGTGGCGGTATAACCATCACGACTGAAGGCGTAGCTAAATACCACAGGGTGATGTCGAGCAGCGCCATCGGAGCGAGGAGCTACAGTCTGCGATCGCCAAACCCCCTGTTCAGCGTGGCGATTATGGGTAAAGCCTCCAGAAGAGACAAAGGGCAGGTTGAAGAGAGGTAGGGCATAGCGAATCTTCGCTCGAATTGAGCCGCCCGTCCGGGGACGGACTTGCACCTATAGAATACCGCAGTCAAATGACCTCTGGGTCGTGTTACTGCTGGTGAGTAGGGTTTCCGGAGCTCGTGGGGGGTTAGGGTTGGGCCGGCATGGCGGTGGCAACAGACAGGTAACTGACCAGTTACTTGCCCGTTGTCACAGCGACCTGGGCTTCTCTTTCACTTTACATCAGGCGTAGGGAAGCCATTATGTCGAGCCACTATAAAAAAAAAGAGATGTTTTCCCAAGGAGGCTTACTTCCGATAGCCATAGGATGCAGATGATGATTTGTACGTACGAGACTATAGTTTACTATGCGGTCTTGACTGCTTGAAGCTATCCGCGTACAGAAGGCCTAAGGGTACATGTTGTGTTAATGTGTACACGTAAGCGACGGTGGGTTTGCAGCTGGTTTGTCATTACCTAATTAGCAACCTTGATGACGTATTACTATTGGGTAAGACTGAAGAGCCAAAGGTTCAGGGTTCGGATTTTTGGGTTCGTTACTCGCCCGTCACAGCGACTTGGGCTTCTCTTTTGCTTTCCATCAGGCGTAGGGATGTCGAGTGACTATAAAAAGAACAACCCGCTACCAATGCAGCGTTACCTACCACTGAGCCAAAGTGATCATCGGCCTATGTAAATGAAGAGATCTAAGTAAATATAAAACTAGATTTAACATATACTACATACAAAAATACTGAGCATAGATTATAATATAAGATCTTTCATGAAGGTATTCAAATAATAATTTCGCAGACTTTGCGACATTTAGCTAGATTTACCTACACGACCCACAATAATTCATTATTTCTACGAAGATAATAATAAATTATGACTGGATTAGATAATTCAAGGTTCGTTAGAAGTAGGTATGGCAGATTTATAGAGTAGCTAGAGCACCAATAGGTATACAATTATAATAATTAATTATTATTGAAAGTCTAAGCATCTTTCGCTCCAAGCCACCCTCATCTGGCCGTGGTGCTTCCTGTCGAATAACAAACGAGGCGCTAGCAACGGACTGCTGACGGTTTAACCATCACAATTGAAGGCGTAGCTAAATAACACGGACCGATGACGGGCAGCAGCGCCACTGGAGCGGGGAGCTGCGCCCTGCGATCTCCACCCGTCTGTCCAGGCGGGCGATGACGGGTAAAGCCTCCAGATGTTTAATCAAAGTGGAGAACAACTGGAGAGGCCTATGTCCAGCAGTGGACTGCGATAGGCTGATGATGATCATCATCTTAAGTAAGCTTATACTTTTCCCTAAACTTATTTGGACAAGTACATTTTTAATTATTTTTATTAACCGACTTCGAAAAAAGGAGGAGGTTCTCAATTCGTCTGTATGTATAATATTTTTTTTTTTTTTTTTTTTATGTTTGTTCACCGATATCTCCGTCAATTATGGATGGATTTCAAAAATTTTTCAAAAGTTCGATAGAAGACACTTCCGAGGTGGTCCCATTATCACCAAGTCAGGATCTGATGATGGTATCCTGGAGAAATTGAGGGCATCAACCGAAAATTGTATGCTCATATGGTGTTTTTGTTACGTAATCATATTTTACTCAGGTATATGCATCCGGGCGTCAACATCTGGTGCTGATGATGAAGCCACAGAACTCCTTAACGGTTAGGAGTTAGGGGACAGTACTGACTGAGTCTATATTAAACTAGGTAGTAGTATGTACTTATGCAGGGCTAATAGGGCAGGTGATTTGGTAAGTGATATGCTTGATTCTAGATCGCAAAGTCTTCATTTGACTTAAAGCAAAATTTTTCATTCATAAGTAAAACTCTTAAGGACATTAATTAACCTTTATTCAAGGTCACAGCACATTAACGCAACTAAAAATAGAGAAATAAAATTATTTTTAAAAAAAAATTAAACCGACTTCAAAAAAAAACACAAACGACCAAAACTAAAAAGCGATAAATAACGTAAGTAATTCTATCCTTAATACATAATTATTTAAATATTACAATTATCACTTATTTTTGAAGTCGGTGCCAGCCAAACAAATAAATTTGTCGTGTGGATTTGCCGCCCGCGGGCGTCATACAACAACAGTCTACGTGAGGTACTGAGAGGCTGGCACCGACTTCAAAAATAAGTGATAATTGTAATATTTAAATAATTATGTATTAAGGATAGAATAACTTACGTTATTTATCGCTTTTTAGTTTTGGTCGTTTGTGTTTTTTTTTTGAAGTCGGTTTAATTTTTTTTTTTAAATAATAAATAACCCAAGACATGCCACGCAGGGCCACACATCGCCATCTAGCCCTAAACTAAGCCGAAGCTTGTACTATGGGTACTAGACAACTGATATAAACTTACTTAGATAATTTTTTTTGTAAATAAATACATATTATACATAGAAAACAGTCAGACCAAAACAAATAGACAATGTTCGTGCACACAAATGTTTGTACTGTGAGGAGATCGAACCCACGACCCTTGGTTCAGAAGGCGGAGGTCACTTAACTACCAAATGAGCCATCGAGCCAGCCGTATAATACGGAGCTGAGGTGGATGGATGAGAAAAGAAAAATGTGAAATTCATTACATGTGTTTCCTCCTTCTTTCTGAATAAAGATTTTTCATTTTCATTTCATTTCATTCTATATTGGATGCTTTGACCGGGTCGTGAAGAAGCATCTTATGGGCCGGCATGGCGGTGGCAACTGACAGGTAACTGGTTTGGTTACTTGCCCGTTGTCACAGCGACTTGGGCTTCTCTCTCGCTTTCCATCAGGCGTAGAGTGGCCATTATGCCGTGCTTCTGTATAAAAAAAAAGTTATCTCAAGATAATTTCCACACACAATTAAAATATAATTTAATAGATTTTCGGAATAACAGGATGACAGGTGAAAAGTAATATTTTAAGGAGTAACTACATAACGACTGCCATTCTTTTTTGTATGTAGCCAAACATCGCCAATTATACTCGTATTTAGTACCCTTTACGTATCGGAGAAAGTAACACAGACCAATGTCAATACCTATCAGACGGAAGCGGTCGCGTAACACCTTACACAACCTGCAGTTTGAGCTCACGTCTTGCTCGACAATTCACAACCTTATTGCAAAAGCAATAGAAGTGACAGGAAACATACTGCATTTTTGGACAGACTTGCTTGAGTAATGTCAACTCTAAGTCTTAGAGTGTAAGGTCCCATATTATTGGATATGGTAAAGGTCACTACGACGAAACTGCGTTTTTGGTCAACCTGAATATTTGGATAGACTAGACAACTCTTGCTTGAGTAATGTCAACTTTAAATCTTAGATGGTAAGGTACTTTAAAATTGGGGCTCTTAAAGGTCACTGCAATGAAACTGCATTTTGTGTCGTTTTTTGCTTTGCAAATATCAACTTTATGTTCTAAGCCGTACTGTTTCTAAGTGCTGAGAAGTAATAAGACTGCATTTAAGTTTCCACCCATTTTTTTTGAAGAACTCAACCTTGTCGAGAATCATCTTACCAATTATATGTGATCTATTGTAAAATGTAGGTATACTATCTTGAATAATCCTACTTACCAAAATCCTACTATTCTACTAATTCTACTATTATTATAAAGGCAAAGTTTGTTTGGATGGATGGATAGATGGATGGTTGTTTGTTCTTTCATGCAAAAAATTTATGGATTTCAATGGAATTTCATAGCAATTAATAGGCCTTACACAATATTTATAAATAAACAGATTACGACATTTTGTAAAACAAAGTCGTATTTCTCATCTATCCCTATGTCACAGTAAAATTGTAAATACCTTTAGTATTACGTAATCTAACGGTATTTACAATTTTACGTTCCGGTGACATAGGCATAGATATTTAAACCTACGAAATGGATTATGATGCGGTTTTTTTTAATATATATATACCCAAGACATGCTACGCTGGGCCACACAGCGCCATCTAGCCCCAAACTAAGCCGAAGCTTGTACTATGGGTACTAAACAACTGACAAACTTACTTAAATATCCAGATGGTTCGCTGGCTCATCAGCCGCAAGAGAAGGCGGATATGCTTGCCAACCTCCTTGCCGGTAATTCTTGCATCGACGATTCCGGAGCACGGCCGCCTAAAATCCCTGATTGCGGTACCACAATGCCTGATATACGTATCAGGCAATGTGATGTCCGAGCCGAGTTGCAGTCGCTCGATGTGAGAAAAGCCAGTGGTCCTGACGGTATTCCAGCGCTTGTACTTAAAGTATGCGCAGCGGAGTTGTCTCCAATACTCACACGCCTGTACCGCCTCTCATATACCTCGGGCATTGTGCCCCAAGCTTGGAAAGAGGCGAATGTTCAACCTGTTCCCAAGAAAGGGGACAGGTCCGACCCTGCCAACTACCGGCCCATAGCCATAACCTCAGTACTGGGAAAGGTGTTTGAGCGGATTATTAACACCCAACTCATCCGCTACCTAGAGGATCACTCGCTGCTTCATGACCGTCAATATGGTTTTAGACCGAAACGGTCAACGGGTGATCTTCTAGCGTACGTATCGCACCTCTGGGGGGAGGCTATGGAAAAGCATGGTGAATCTATGGCAGTTAGCCTAGATATTGCCAAGGCTTTTGACCGTGTTTGGCACCGTTCGCTTCTCTCCAAGCTTCCGGCATACGGTCTGCCACCTCGCTTATGCGATTGGGTAGCCGGTTTTTTGGAGGGTCGTAGGATTCGTGTCCTCTGTGATGGATGCGCTTCCTGCTTCCTCCCAATAAATTCCGGAGTGCCGCAAGGTTCCGTACTGTCGCCGACTTTGTTTCTGCTGCATATCAATGACATGCTATCTTTGGGTAGCATTCATTGCTATGCAGACGACAGCACTGTCCACGCACGTTATTTTGGAAGACCTGCGGCAAAGCAGACCGAAACCGAGGTGAAGAGGAATCTTCTTGTCGCTGAGCTCGACGGGGTCCTGGACCGCATTTCCGAATGGGGTGCCAGCAATCTTGTCGAGTTCAATGCCAAGAAAACGCAGGTGTGTGTATTTTCTGCAAAGGTGTCTCCTTTCCTTTCCTATCCCACTCTTCAGAGCTCCTCCTTACCAATACAGGATAGTCTTAGCATCCTTGGCATCGATGTTCGCAGCAACCTAAATCAGCGGGATTATATCGAGAGTGTCATAAAAACAGCGTCCCGCAAACTCGGAGTCCTGAACAGAGTGAGACGGTTTTTTACTCCGGTGCAGCTCTGTGTCTTGTATAAGACACAAGTTCGTCCGTGTGTGGAATACTGTTCTCATCTCTGGGACGGTTCTGCAAAGTACCTATTGGAGGCTCTCGACAGGTTGCAGCGACGTGCTATCCGTATTGTTGGGGATCAAGAGGTAACTAAGACCCTAGAACCTCTTCAATTACGTAGAGACATTGCCAGTCTTAGTGTTCTCTATCGTCTTTACAATGGGGAATGCTCCGAAGAGTTATTCCAACTCGTTCCATCCTCTCCTTTCCTCTCCCGAACAACACGTGCTGGACAGCGTTGTCATCCGCATACCATACAGACAATAGTAGCGCGCACCAAGAGGTTCAGTTCCTCGTTCCTGCCCCGTGCCATTAAGTCATGGAATGCCCTTCCAGCTCATGTATTTCCTTCCTCTTACAATCCTGGGTTCTTTAGGCGGGGCGTGAAACGGCATCTCAGTGGGCCTTCAGGGTAAGGGCGACAGGCGCGGTGGGTATGCCCTATTGTGCCTGTCGACCTAACATTTGGACCTCACGGCCGCTTACCATCAGGTGGAGTGAGATCATCCTGAATGCTCTTTTTATAAAAAAAAAAAAAAAATACATTTTTTTTTTGTAAATAAATACATATTATACATAGAAAACACCCAGACCAATACAAACAGACAATTTCAAGAGGAAGGTTCATCATAGGTATAAAATACCGGGCGGGTCGCCAGAAGGCTATAAGATTAACACATTGGTTACATGAGACGGTGACTTGTATCATTTTCCTTCAGCGCACGGAAAAAGATGTTTATTGAAGAGACTAATCCTTACTTACGATACTAAAATATATTATCACAAATTTCATATGCAAGTCCATACATCATAGAACACTAATGTTGGGTAATTAGATAGAATTCTGGCTATGGGTTTAATTACCACATCATTGTATCTAATGAAGCCGACCAAACCATTGTAATTGACCCAAATTTTACATAGTATAGATGTAGTATGTAAGCCTGATTGCCCATTTGGTACCTTACTATAATGTGATGTTCTGCTTCTACAGTCTAGTAATGGTTGCAAGTGACATCTTACAACCGAGAGGTCCCCGGTTCCAATTCCGGATCTCAAAAAAGGCTACTGGGCGTATTGTTCTTTATTTTCGCTAAATGCAATCAATCTCAAACTCAAAGGAACTTATTAGTAAAAAACCGGCTTACTCTCGCCTCGGAAGATTATATCTGATGATGAGATGTCTCATCAGTCGCTTGCTCACCTCACCCCTTCTGTTTAATCTATCCTCTACCTGAAGGTTGTCTGGAAGAGATCGCTTACTAGCGATAAGACCGCCTGAATTGTACCACTTGTTGTCTGTAATACCTTGTCTATAAATAAATAACCCAAGACATGCCACACTGGGCCACACAGCGCCATCTAGCCCCAAACTAAGCCGAAGCTTGTACTATGGGTACTAGACAACTGATAAACTTACTTATACACTTTTTTTTTGTAAATAAATACATATTATACATAGAAAACACCCAGACCAATACAAACAGACATGTTCATGCACACCAATGTTTGTAATGTGTGGGGATCGAACCCACGACCCTTGGCTCAGAAGGCAGAGGTCACTACCAATTGAGCCACCGAGCCAGTCAACTGTTTGATAAATGTTTGTATTTGGTGCAATAAAGAATATCTATCTATCTATCTCTCAGGTAACAAGATGCCGAGCAAAAAAATGTCGTGGCCAGCCCATCGCAGTCCACTGCTGGACATAGGCCTCTCCAGCAGTTCGCCACTTTGGGTAAAATTTCTTCGCCACATTAGATTTGGAGATCGCAGGGCATATTTTCCAGCTCCGGTGACGCTGCTATACGTCATCGGCCGAAGTGTAAGCGAGCGACCTATCATCTTTTAGCTTTTAACCTATGGGTTCCCCCGGCCTATTAACAAACAAGGCTCTGGAAACCGACTGGCGGTATAAACATCACGTTGGCGAAACGAAAGCGTTGCTTAATACCATAGATCCAGAAATATGGATTAAATTATTAAAAGTACAAAAATCACATTTTTTATTTGACAGGTTCGGTGGCTCAATTGGAGTGAACCAAGAGTCTTGGGTCCAATTCCCACTCGGGATAAATATTCGTGTGATGAACCTTTGTGTTTGTCCCATGTCTGGGTGTTGATATTATTTGTACCTAAGTATACATAATTAATTATATCTGTGGTACCTTCGTTGTTCTGATACCCATTACACAAGTGCATTTATAACCGACTTACTTTGGGATCGGAGCAATGTACGAGTATGTGATGTTGTGTGATATTTATTTACCTTAAACATTTTGAAGAATCCTAATCACATAAAACATAATATATTGTCTCACTTGATTTGATCAAAATGGAATTTTATTTATAAGAATTATCTAAGGACTAAATTTAAGCTAAGAACTAAAGGTACGCTCTATATTATATTTATTACTAGCTGCGCCCCGCGGTGATACCCGATTTATAGTGCACCCACAATATTTCCCGTTCCCGTAGGAATTTCGGGAATTCCTTTCTTAGCGCATCTCTACAGTACCCAAGATACCTTTTTTTCCAAATTTCAAGTGCCTACGTTTGCACTTGAAATTAGCGTTGATATATCAGTCAGTTTCTCCTTTTATATATTTAGATGGTCTATTATACAAGTACACTAAAATTTTCTGTAATTTATGATATGAATTCATAACAATAACCTGCTCAGCCATGCATATACGATGTACGGTAGTTAATTGTAATTGTAAAGTAATAAATAATGTAGGTACAATACACTAGCCTTTTCCTGTAACTCCGCTCATATAATTTTCAGATATTCGGTCTATGTTAACTACCAAATTATTCATTTTCATATATTTAAGATAGCGGCCTATCATCTTTTTGTTCCAAACCATCCTGGCCAGACTGACTCGATAGCTCATTTGGTAGTGACCTCTGCCTTCTGAGCCAAGGGTCTTGGGTTCGATTCCCGCACAGTACAAACATTTGTGTTGAATATGTCTGTTTGTATTGGTCTGGGTGTTTTCTATGTATAACATGTATTTATTTACAAAAAAAAAGTATCTAAGTAAGTTTATCAGTTGTCTGGTACCCATAGTACAAGCTTCGGCTTAGTTTGGGGCTAGATGGCGATGAGTGGCCCAGTGTGGCATGTCTTGGGTTATTTATTTATTTATCCTCACCTGTCCATGGTGCATCCACAAATGAGGCGCTGGTAACCGACCGGTGGTGGCAGTATAACCATCTCAATTGAAGGCGTCTAACTACCACTGATCGATTACGGGCAGTAGCGTTACCGGAGTAAGAATCTACGCCCTGCCATCGCCAACCCGTCTGCCTAGGGTGGTGATTATAGATATATCCTCAAGATGTTTGCCCTAAGTGGCGAACAGCTGGAGATCCTTATGTCGAGCAGTGGACTGCAATAGGCTGATGATGATGACGTTTTCATATAAAGTGTGTACACATTTTTAAGTAATGATCTAGCTCTAAGCACCTATTTCTTTTATGTTGTCTGATTTCTGATTGTTAATTTATTGTGTACCTATTCCAAAAAGTAAATAAATAAAAAGGACACGCTCATGTGTATCTAATATGAATTCATGAAGCTGATTATTATAAAGATCATTAAACTCCAAGATTCAAACGAATATTTTTCACCAATAAATAAATAATAATAAATAAATAACCCAAGACATGCCACGCTGGGCCACACAGCGCCATCTAGCCCCAAACTAAGCCGAAGCTTGTACTATGGGTGCTAGACAACTGATAAACTTACTTAGATACATTTTTTTTTGTAAATAAATACATTATTATTATACATAGAAAACACTCAGACCAATACAAACAGACATGTTCATGCACACAAATGTTTGTAATGTGTGGGGATCGAACCCACGACCCTTGGCTCAGAAGGCAGAGGTCACTACCAATTGAGCTACCGAGCCAGTCAGCAATATCAAAGTCAAACAAAAAAAACCGGCCAAGTGCGAGTCGGACTCGCGCACCGAGGGTTCCGTACAAACCTGCAAGGTTTACAAAGTTTTTGCGTTGACTTAGATTTTTTTTTTCACGGGTTAAAGGCAATTAGATCTAAGTATTTGATATGAATTTCAACTTGATAGCTCTACGCGTTCATGAGGAAAAAAGTAATAAGTTTATATTTATTAAAAAATATATATTTTGTAATGTAACTAAAAATTTAAGGTTTTTGGAATTTTTCCTTTATGTGTGCTATAAAACGTTGCTTCATGCCAAATTTCAAGATTCTAGGTCGACTGGAAGTACCCTTTAGGTTTTAATTCCCTTGCGAGTACTTGCGAGTTTCAAAAAATGCAGCTTAAATTGCTGTTTCTTTTGATTGCGTTGACATAGAAGTTTGATTTTGTTACAGCTTAAAGGTATTATAGACTTGAGTATTTGGTATGAATTTCAATTTAATACCTCTACGCGTTTATGAGGAAATGGGTAGTAAGTTTAAAATTATTAAAAAAATATATATTATGTGATGTAACTAAAAATTTATGGCTTTCGTAATTTTTCCTTTATCTATGCTATAAGACGTTGCTTCGTACCAAATTTCAAGATTCTGAGTTCACGGGAAGCACCCTGTAGGTTTTGATTCCCTTGCAAGTGTCGAAAATTTGCGGCATAAACGGCTGTATCTTTTGATTGCGTTGGCTTAGAAGTTTGATTTTTTCACAGCTTCAAGGGACAGTAGACCTGAGTAATTGATATAAATTTCAGCTTCATACCTCCACGCGTTCCTGAGAAAAAGGGTCTTGACAGACGGACGGACGGACGGACGGACGGACGGACGGACGGACGGACAGACGGACAACAAAGTGATCCTATAAGGGTTCCGTTTTTTCCTTTTGAGGTACGGAACCCTAAAAATAACTTTATTCGTGTTAAGACTAGAGACAAGCACTTAATAAATCGAGAAAACAGTAAATTAAAAAGAATAACACTACCACATCATCGGCCTGTGGTAGATTAGATACGCCTTTAATCGTGATAGTTTTACCGCCACCAGTCGGTTGCCAACGCCTCGTTTGTAATTCGGCAGGACCCTTACAACTCAACACGCATAACGTGATGATGAATATTATTATCTTATTGATTTTATTGATAAACATTTCCCTGCTAACATTTGTATTCATACGAGTAATTATATGGTAGCAATAACTTAATTGGTTCAAGGAACTATTTATTATAATTATCATGGTCCATTATGTACTAAAATGTTCTGTAATGTATGAAATCAATTTGATATCAAAAAGCTTTTTAGTCATGCATAATAATTATAGGTTATATGGTAGTTCATTGTTATCGTAAAATACAAAATAGTTCTACTAAATACTTCACTAACTTTTCCCTGCAGCGCGACTCGTGCAAATTTCAGTTTTTTTGTTTCATTTATTAAACAATATTACATCATGGTCGACTGGTAGAGAATGCCTACGCGGCATTAAGTTCGCCTTTTGTACTTTATTTTTATATTGTGCAATAAAGATTAAATAAATAAATATCATTAGCCTATTGCAGTCTTCTGCTGGACATAGGCCTTGCCACTTAGGCAAACATATGGAGGCTTTATCAATATCACTATGCTGGGCACTTGGGTTGGCGATCGCAAGGCGTAGCTCCTCGCTCCGGTGACTACTGCCTATCATCGGTCGCGGCAACCGACTGAAGGCGGTAAAACCATCACGATAGAAGGCGTAGCTAAGTACCACAGGCCGATGACGGGCAGCAGCGTCACCGGAGCAAGAAGCTACGCCCTGCGATCGCCAACCCGCCTGCCCAGCGTGGCGATTATGGGTATATCCTCCAGAAGTTTTCCCTAGAGGGCGAACAACTGGAGAGGCCTATATCCAGCAGTGGACTGCAATAGGCTGATAATGTTGATGATGATGATGAAGTCGGTTGCTAGAGCCTAGTTTGTTATATTCGGCATTATGCACCACACAGGCAGGTGAAGGTGGCTTGGAGCGATAAGCTGACAGGTCACTCCCTAACAGAGAAGAGCGAAAGAAGGCGTAGCTAATTACCACAGGCCGATGACAGGCAGTAGCATCACCGGAGAGAGAAGCTACTCCTAGATTGTGAGCCTCCAAGGGTATTTGCCCAAAGTGGCTTACAACTGGAGACGTCTATATCCAGCAGTGGACTGCGATAAGCTGATGTTATTATCTGGAATTAGCTCCCAGCCTCGGTGTTTGCTGATTGCTACAACTTGTTCTTCTTCAAAGTGGCTTAAGTGGCTTCTTTCTTCTCAGTAGCGGCTTAGCTGTGCCCCTGGCATTGCACAGTCTATGAGCGGTGGTAACCGATTAACATCAGATGCTCGCTCGATTTCATTTGATTTGACTAGTTTCTTAGGAAAACTCAACGAAAGTTTTTCATATATGTATAATGCACAGACATTCCTATTACGATTTCATTATACCTATGTCTAAATTGCATTTCGATCATGAGATGCATATCAGTTTACTAATACTCGGTCTAGTTCACAGTTGGTACACCATCAAAATGGCTGCTTTAATTGGTTTCCTATGTGTTTTTTTACTATTTATTTATTGTCAAGTAAGCAATTAATTCTATTTTTTCTAGAATACTTATAAATTGTTTAAATTAATCTCTTAAGGCATAATATCCTCAGTCATTCACTCCTATCTATTGGAGGAAATCCACTGAAGCTGACTGCCGCCATTTGAGGGGGTCGGAATTCCCTCGGAAACCTCGTGCCTCCTGCCTGTACCGCCCTCGAGGACGGCACACCTCGGGAGGACGGTGAAAAAAAAAACATTATTCTAAGCCCTCAGGATCGGAATTCCTTTATTTTATCTATTATCTATGCAAATCTAGGCCCTGAAAATAAAGTCCGACCTAAAGTAGGTACCTACCTTCGTACAAACTGAAATCTAAATTACTTTGATCAATCTGTCAAGTCGTCTATTGTCTGATTATTCAATGGCCGGACACCGGAAAACGGTAAAACGTTGATAACAAAAGTAATACATTTATTCAGAAAGAAATAATACTGAGTGACGTCCTGTCATAGGCTGTCCTATTTTTATTTTCAGACTGATAAAACTTATTATATTGGGAATCAGATTTGAGGAACGTGAGTTTCATACCTGTGAAAAAATTAATGAATCAAATCCCGTAACGGTAGAGAGCTATTCGATTAATAGGAAGTCACTGAACATAGAACGTTTGTGGAATAAGCTCCCTGCGCAAGTTTTCTCAGGGGAATACAGTATGGGGCGCTTCAAGTCTAAAATAAATAGGTTTTTAAAGGGTCGGCAAAGCGCATGCGATGCCCCTGGTGTTGCAGGCGTTCATGGGCTGCGGTGACCGCTTACCATCAGGCGGGCCGGCAGCCATTTTGTTAACCCTAGCAGTATAAAAAAAAAAAAAAAAACATCCTGAGGATTGACAGCTTAAAGATATGGCGTTAGTTAGTACTTTTACCGTATAGGCACATCATGCAGAATTCTCCGAAGAACTCGTTGATTTTGATTACTAAACTTGTTTGTCGCATGAGCTTTTTACATAAACTAAGGGGCTAACAAAAAAAAGGAAGGAGGAGATTTATCCATTAGTTAATTTGTTTTTGTTGTATGTTACCAATATCTCCGAGATCGTGAACCGACTAAGGAAGGTTTTAGTAGCACACTAACCGTCAGTGCGGATCGCTTCGCGCAGAGAGATCTATATAAGCTTCAGGGGGCATTTTAAAGTATTACGGAGGGATCCGTACGCACGACCGTCTGCGCGGACAACTCTGAAGCCGTCTGCATAGCGAGTCCGTTCCGACCGCCGCTTGCGCACCTCTGGCTTCAGTATGCGTTTAGTACAGTGTGGAGGCGTACACGTCACCAGTCAGTCATGGCGAGGCGTGACCACGAGCCACGAACCACAGTGGTCAGGGCGATGCCTTTTTTTTTTCTAAATGACTACGATGATGGCCAGGCCGGCCTTGTCATCATCACCGGACTGTTGGGGGAGCGGAAGGCTCTCACCCCTAGGTTAGCTAAGCAACACAGCTAAGGGCGCCCCCTAGTGGGGCTCGGGCCTCGGCTTAGGGCGTTACTGGGAGGGTCCCTACGGACGGAGGACGTGACGGGGGCGACATTTTTCTTTTTTTTTTATAGTGGCTCGACATAATGGCTTCCCTACACCTGATGGAAAGCGAAAGAGAAGCCCAAGTCGCTGTGACAACGGGCAAGTAACTGGTCAGTTACCTGTCAGTTGCCACCGCCATGCCGGCCCAACCCTAACCCCCCACGAGCTCCGGAAACCCTACTCACCGGCAGAAACACGACCCAGAGGTCATTTGACTGCGGTATTCTATAGGGTGGAGGTCCTTCCCCGGACGGGCGGCTCAATTCGAGCGAAGATTCGCTATGCCCTACCTCTCTTATTATATTTTCTACCATGGGGGGCTTCGGGAGGGACGTACGACACACGCGGACGATCAGCCTGTACGGAGCCATCCGTACTGACGGTACGCGTGAGACTAAAACCAACTTTAGATAATTCTGAAAGTATACTTCCTTCCTAGTCAACCCATGAAGTCGGTTTCCTTTATGTTAAAAAAATCTGTTATTTTGCAGACATTTAAGGTGATTCCTGAAAGAGTTACTTTAGATTATGTCAATAAATCCCATGCAGACCGCGCCAGGTTGACCGTGCGTAAATACAACAGAAAGGGCGAGTACTACTTCAACTTCCAAGGTGAAATAAAGCAGGCTTGGGGCAACAATATTTCGGTAATTTGAAATACCTTTCATCATCATCAGCCTATTGCAGTCCACTGCTGGACATAGACCTCTCCAGTTGTTCGCCACTTTGATCAAACATCTGGAGGCTTTACCCGTCATCGCCACCTTTTTTTTATGCCAGGGAAAATGCTTTTACGCATCCCCGTCACTCCCCCCGGGTATGTGGGACTCACGCCGTCCTCTTGAGTGGGAGGACGGCACCCTGCCTCAGGATGGAAGAGAGGCAGGGAATACCCACTAAAAACCCCGGCCCCTCCGTCTTGCGCCTATAGGGACGGTACCAAGGGACCTTGGCTTTACCTATACTACCTTGGTACCGCCAGCGCTGTCTGTCTTTAAGGCAGACCCACCAAGCTCCCACCCTGGGGAGGAGCGATTGGAGATCGCAGGGCGTAGCTCCTCGCTCCAGTGGCGCTGCTGCCCGTCATAGGCTTGTGGTATTTAGCTACGCCTATCATCGTGATGGTTATACCACCACCAGTCGATTTACAGAGCCTTGTTTGTTATGTAGTAGCCGTGGTAGCCCAATGGTAAGATCGTCGCTTCACACACGTGAGGTCGTCGGTAAGGAATCCGCGCGGGGCACGCACCTCTGGATTTGCAAAAATCTATGTGCGGAATTATACCACTAGCTTATCGGTGAAGGAAAACATCGTGAGGAAACCTGCACATCCAGTTTAATTCTGAATGTGTAACCATGATCCAAATTTGTCTGGTTGCCCTTCTGAGGGTTACGAAGGTCAGATAGCAGTCGCTTCAATGTAATAACCAGACTCGCTATATCTAGGATCATGGTCAAAGCGGACCCTGGGCCTAGAGACACAAACCGGGACAACGCTAAGAGGATGATGATGAAGATGTTTGTTATTTACTTGGATGCGCCACGGGCAAGTGAAGCTTGAAGCAAAAAAAAAAGATGATGGGTACATTCTGAAAAGCCTTTCGTTCACCATAATATCATCAGCCTGAGAACTTCATCAACATTGGGCTAGTGGCTTATTCATGTTCAGGGACCTATAAATATCGAAACAGGTGAACTAGACTTTAGAGCTAGAGCATAAGTATTACGTATCGAAAGGATTATGAGAATTAGAATAAGTCCGGCCCGTCGCATCCGGTGGGTATTGTAGAACGTCTTCTACAGTAGTTCTTCTGTAGTAAGGGTATTTTTTTTTGTTCAAAATAAGTTTGCGCTTAACTGCGATCTACGATGGAACGCGCTCACCCAGCAAAAACCGGTTCACTCTCGCCTTGAACATCGGAAGATTATATCTCTCGGGGAACACCTTCGTTGGAACAAGGAGCCCGGCGAAGAGTCCCATAGTTTAGCCGTTCACACTATGAAGGTAAAAGCGAAACGCGCTGTGTGCGTCCTAGGAACTTATGTAGGTATAGGTATATCAGGAAACGGGCAGCAGCGTTTACCTGGGTACGAATAAGACCTACTGCGATCATCTACCTGAAAGCGTGGTGACTAAGGCAAATCCCCGGACGCGTGTGAATTCGCCACCAGGGGCGCCAGTGTAGCGTGAGGTATCCGAAATGCCAAATTACATAGGTTTTGTGGGTATTTCGGAAATTTAAATAATTTTGTGCAATTTTGGCACTGCTGGCATTAATTTTGGAAAATATGGAACACGGCTCAATGATTGTCTGCGCTTTAAAAACGGAGCCGTAAAAATGAGGTGTAAAGTTTAGCGGTCCAAAAGAAGCTAGTTCACTGGTTAGTTTATTAACCGTTAATAAACAGTTTTGCCTTTCGGAAACTTTCCTTCTTTTATCGAACAAACAGTTATCACATGCATTAAACAAACCCTAACAGCTATGCCCGAAGACCTCACTCTACAGTGGCGCCCTCTGGTGAACACAAAAACGGTAGCCCTCATTGTATTCAGGGGAGGCCGTTTGCAGGCTGATGATTATGATCAAATTTTGTTAAAGCAGTTTGTTTGTAGAAGAAAAAACTTCTAAAATTCAACCAGCGAGTAAATTTTATTTTTCAGTACGACATCATATTGTTTGAATATCTCCACAACGAATACAGGCGTACGTTCATAGAATTCCATTTCGATGATGCCTGTGATTTTGTGAAATATGACCCGTATTTAGGACAAATATTCAGAACGGAGCTTAAAAAAATTGGTATTACTGATTGTCCTCTTCCTGCGGTAAGTATAAAAAGAAAACCTCAAATCCATTCATCAACCCATCTCAAAGACTGAAGTTGCAAATAGTTGAACCAGTTTTTATCAAACCTCTGTTCCTATTTTCCTGTTTTCTGCCGAACCATTAGTCTGTAAGGGAGCGACCTAGCACCTTTTCGCTCCAAGCCATCCTCGCCTACCCGTGGTGCATCCTGCCGAACAACAAACGAGGCCCTGGCAAACCGAATGGTGGCGGTAAAACCATCACTATAGAAGGCGTAGCTAAATACGACAGGCCGATGACGGGCAGCAGCGTCATCGGTGCAAGAAGCTACGCCCTGCGATCGCCAACCCGCCTGCCCAGCGTGGCGATTATGGTATATCCTCCAGAAGTTTGCCCTAGGGGGTGAACAACTGGAGAGGCCTATGTCCAGCAGTGGACTGCAATAGGCTGATGATGATGATGATGATTAGGCTGTGGAACTCTCTTCCAGCACACGTGTTCCCTTCTTCTTATAGTCTTGGGTCTTTTAAACGGGGCGTGAAGCGGCACTTATGCAGGCCGTCATAGTGTGATCGATCATAGTTGCACTAACCCGGTGTGATGAGGATCGCTTACACTTTTTGGACTTCTTCGTTTGCTTAGCATCAGACGCAGTCATTTTGACGTGATAAAATATTTAAAAAATGCGCAGGATGTCTGGCAAATTCTGGTTGCGAGAAACCCAGGATCGAGCAAAGTGACAAACCATTGGAGTGGCCTATGTCCAGCAGTGACTGCAAGAGGCTGATCATCAGCATCATCATCAGCCTATTGCAGTAAACTGCTGGACATAGACTTCTCCAGTTGTTCGCCAATTTGGGCAAACACCTTGAGGCTTGACCCAAAATTGCCACGCTAGGCAGGCGGGTTAAAAATCGCAGAGTGTAGCACCTCGCTCCTCGATCCAGTGACGCTGCTGCCTATCATTAGCCTGTGGTATTTCTGTGCCTTCAATCGTTTATACCGTTTATGCCACCACCTACGTGATTGCCTAGTCAAAGGGCTGATTTTTATATCAAATTGGCATACAAGGGACTACCTTAGAAATCTGAACTTTTATTTTGCAGGGATTCTACGCATTTCATAATTTATCCTTAGACACGGATCAGTTCCCGTACGTTTGGCCGTTTAAGAGAGCAAAAGCAGTGGGACAGGTATCGTGCAACAAAAGGGAAGTTGTCATTGGAAATGCAACTCTCTACATGACTTTCGAACAGAAACTAACTAAAGAGACTCTTGGCAAGCCGTACTCACGCCCACGCCGCCCTTAATGAAAATGAGGTCTTGTAATTGAACGTCAAGAGTAAAATAAAATATTTCTATTTCAAAAATTGTTTAAGTTTGTTTGACCACATTCCCAAACAAAATTAAATTGAATCGGAACGTTCATGACTGGTTACCTGGTTAGGGTGCGTTTCACATAAGTAAATAAATAATTAATCACACAACATCACATACATTGCTCCGATCCCAAAGTAAGTAGCACTTGTGTACCACAACAACGAAGGTAACACAAATATATACTTAAATACAAATATAAACAACCAGACATAAATGTTCATCACACGTGTTGGTGATAAAATAAAAAAGGTGAAAATTACAAACGCCAATATTACGATGACAACTAATTTATTCTTTTAAAAACAAACCAATAAGTCGGCAACATGGCGCCCCCCGTGCACAGCACTAATTAGGAAGCCGATTATAAAACAGACGTCGAGTTGGCCACCACAATGTTGATGATAAAAATATAAAAGGTGAAAATTAAAAACGCCAATTTTTTCGATGACAACTAATTTATTCTTTTTAAAAACAAACCAATAAGTCAGCAACAACACGAATGTGACAAACATTCGTGTGGGAATCAAACGCACAACTCTTAGTTCAGAATGCAGGGGTCACTACCAATAAGCCTGTTGCCGTAAAAAATGTAATTAGTCCGTCTTTTAGATTGCTCAAAAATAAAAGACATGTGTTTTTTCATTTGTAAATAAGACCAAAAATGACAAAGATATAGCCCGTAAAAATTACGCATGATGTCACAGAGAGAGAGTTTTTTCGCCACTGACTGACGTCAAAGACCCCCACTCCTCCATTTTGATGCCTTGTATCTTTTTTATTTTTTGTTTAAATGAAAAAAGGAAAAATACGTGTCGAATATATTTTTATAATCTAAAATGCGGACTAAATAAAATGTAATTATTTTGACCCTGGAAACATCCCTATTGAGCCACCGAGCCAGTCGATCAATGATATTGTACCTATACGAAAAATTTATCAATGATATCGTCCTACTAAAATGGAGCTGAGATGAGACGCTTATGTTTCTACGTACCTCTTATAGTAAGTTTGCTTCACTTAGCTCTTGATGTAGCTAGGATTGTTTTTATTTTTGGTACAAAAGAAATCTATCCTCCTTTCGCGGCAGGGTTGTAAGGGAGCGACCCATCATCTTTTCGCTTAAAGCCAACCTCACCTGCCCGCGGTGCATCCTGCCGATTAATAAACGAGGCGCTAGCAACCGACTGGTGGCGGTATAACTGTCGCAGTCATCTGGTTGAATCTCCTATTCAATTGAATCGCTAGCGCGTTCATTGAATGACGACATTCAATCGTATGACTAGACCAAACGTTGACTAAACACGCGTCACTTAACCTCCAACTAGGTAGCGGATTGAAACATAGCTCTTTGAAAAGAACGGATGTAAAAGCAGTCAGGTGATTGTAATTTAGTTTAGTTCATTCTTTTCCCACGCGGCGTTAGTAGTCACCAAAACCAATATGGCGTCAAACATGGTCAAAAAGATATGAATAGTTTTGATATTTTTTTGCTTAGATTCACTGTAAACTGACTTATTCGTTAGAAAATAGTGTGACAGCAAGGATTTACCGATTAATACGCCGCCGCCGGATACTTTTAAAAAAAAATTATAAACTAAACATTACACAGTCGGCTTTTACTCATTCAACGACTATGCTAAAATGACGTTCAGTCAAAACGTTGGACGTTTCAATCAATAACTTGACGAGTTGTCCTTTAGGCATTCAATTGAATGTCGTCATTCAATGAACGCGCTAGCCATTCCATTGAATAGGAGATTCAACCAGATGACTGCGACATAACAATCACGACTTAAGGCGTAGCTAAATACCACAGGCCGATGACGGACAGCAGCGTCCCCGGAGCGCGAAGCTACGCCCTGCGATCGCCAACCCGCCTGCCCAGGGTGGCGATTATGGGTATATCTTCCAGATGTAAGTGGCGAACAACTGGTGAGGCCTATGTCCAGCAGTGGACTGCAATAGGCTGATGATGATAATCCTCCTTTCAAGTCTTAGATAGATGGCTTTTCGTGCCGGGGGCTTTAAGTGTCGCGTCGTGGTGTGACGCGTCAGAAGTGTCCGTTTTCATACATTTACATGACTCTCTCGGGATGTAAGGGAGCGACCTATCATCTTTTCGCTCCAAGCCAACCACACCTGCCCGTGGTGCATCCTGCCGAACAACAAAAGAGGCGCTGGCAACCGGCTGGTTGCGGTATAACCATCATAATTGAAAGCGTAGCTAAAAGCCATAGGCCGATGACGGGCAGCAGCGTCACCGGAGCGAGAAGCTACGCGCTGCGATCGCCAATCTGCCTGCCCAGCGTGGCGATTATGGGTATATCCTCCAGGTGTAAGTGGCGATAGATGGCTTTTTGTGCCGGGGGCTTTAAGAGTGTCGTGTCGTGGTGTGACGCGTCAGAAGTGTCCGATTTCATACATTTACATGACTCTCATCATCTACCGCAGATGTCCACTGCTGGACATACGTCTCCTCTAACAACAATAATTATTTAAAAGGGTATTTGCCTTAGTCACCAGACTTGCCAGACAAGTTTGTGGGCGCAGTAGGTTTTATTTGTTCCCAGTAAACGCTACAGCCCGTTTCAAATTATTTTATTCATTGGAGAGATGGAAGAGATCGCTTGGAGCGATAAGGCCGCCTAATTGTACAACTAATGTCCATTTTACTAGTTTTAGGTTGATTGTATGGTGTGCAATAAAGTATATCTATCTATCTATCAATATTATCATTTATTTTTTGTTAGCTCCGTTTAGACCCGCTTCTGTAGAAATGCATCCTTATCTAGCTGTTTAAATTTCAGGGTAAGATAGAAAGAGTTATTCAATGTTTTCTGGAAGCTTCTATTCATTAACAATTTTACTTCCTTAAAATACACATGATGACAAGTGCCATTAAATATAATCGAAAGCATGCATGTAAACTGTCTAGCCATGCATGAAAACTGTTTATAAATTTTTGAATATTTTTAAGTGCCACTTTATTATGCCTACATAGTATAGTAGCATTTTAGTCATGCATGAACTCACTGATAAATCTAGTTCGCAATACGTTTATCAACAAAATGGTCGCTTTAGTTGGTTTCCTATGTGTGTTTTCATTATTCATAATTTGTCAAGTAAGTTTAATTTATTCACTGAAATCCACATGACCACCAAAGACATGTCACACCGGGCCTCACATCATAATCATCAGCCTATCGCAGTCCACCGCTGGACATAGGCGTCTCCAGTTATTAGCCACTTTGGGCAGACACCTGGAGGATTTGCCCACAGTCGCCAAGCTGGGCAGACGGGTTGGCGATCGCAGGAAGTAGCTTCCCGCTCCGATCACGCTGGTGCCCGTCATCGGCCTGTTAGCTACGCATTCAATAGTCATAGTTAGGTATATCGCCACCAGTCGGTTGCAAAAGCCTCGTTTGTTATTCAGCGGGATGCATCATGGGCAGGTGAGGGTGGCTTGGAGCGAAAAGTTCATAGGTTCCTTTACACCCCTCACAGCGCCAAACTAAGCCGAATATATAAGAGAGGTAGAGCATAGCGAATCTTCGCTCGAATTGAGCCGCCCGTCCGGGGAAGGACCTCCACCCTATAGAATACCGCAGTCAAATGACCTCTGGGTCGTGTTTCTGCCGGTGAGTAGGGTTTCCGGAGCTCGTGGGGGGTCAGGGTTGGGCCGGCATGGCGGTGGCAACTATATAGGTACGCTCTAGGTATAGCGGCGTCGCACGCGTGGATATCGGGTTTCAAAAATAACGGACTTCCATATAATGGTGCCTAAATTTTAAGTTTGACATTTTAAGGTAGACCCAAAACTTCCCTTCACTGCTCTGCTCCTTATGATCGCGTGATGAAAAGTATACTATAAGTTATAAGTATATAACCTGCCTAGGAGAATGAAGAGTAATTGTACCAAGTTTCGTCAAAATCCGTCGAGTAGTTTTTGTTTCTATAACAAACATACAGACAGACAAAAAATTTACTGGTTGCATTTTTGGCATCAGTATCGATCACTAATCACCCCCTGATAGTTATTTTGAAAATTTATTTCATGTACAGAATTGACCTCTCTACAGATTTATTATAAGTATAGATTATGGTCTATTATGTAGATACTAAATTTTTCTGTAATTTATGATATGAATTCATAACAATAACCTGCTTAGCCATGCATATACGTTGTACGATAGTTAATTGTAATTGTAAAATACTAAATAGTGTACAATACACTAGCTTTTCCCTGTAACGCTGCTCGTGTTTTTTCAGTTATTTTGGTCTATGTAAACTACATTAGTTTAAATACATATAACTCAAAGGTGACTGACTGACATAGTGATCTATCAACGCACAGCCCAAACCACTGGACGGATCGGTCCGAAATTTGGCATGCAGGTGTTATGACGTAGTCATCCGCTAAGAAAGGATTTTGATCAATTCTACCCCCAAAGAGATAAAATAGGGGGTAAATTCTATTTCATGTGGACGAAGTCGCGGGCACAGCTAGTTTTCATATTAAGTGTGTACACATTTTTGAGTAGGTAATGATCTAGCTCTAAGTGCCTATTTCTTTTATGTTGTCTAATTTCTAATTGTTAATTGTTGTGTATTCCAGAAAGTAAATAAATAAGAAGAACAGTAATGCGTATCTAATATGAATTCATGAAGCTGATTATTATAAATCTTCAAATTCCAAGCTTCAAACAAGGCTTTAGGAATGCTTAGGAAAATATAGCGAATATTTTTCACTAATATCAAAGTCAAAGACAAAAATCACTTTATTCGTATAGACTAGAGAGAAACACTAAATAAATCGTCAAAACAGTAAATTAACTATAATTGACGGAAATATCGGTGAACATACAAAAAAAAATACATAAAATATAGACGAATTGAGAACTTCCTCCTTTTTTGAAGTCGGTTAAAAATAATAACACTAGGTACCACAGGATTATCAACATAATGTACAGACATTCCTATTAGAATTTCTCATCATTGTACTTATAGAAGATTAAAATGTACGAGTATTTTAATCATGAGATCAACTGATATTTGGTATAGTTCACAGTTTGTACGCCAACAAAATGGTTGCTTTAATTGGGTTCCTATGTGTTTTTTTACTATTCATTATTTGTCAAGTAAGCTAAACTTTTCAATCAATTTGTGGTTTCCAATCAGTCGGTTGCAAGAGCCTTGTTTGTTATTCAGCAGGATACGGGACGGGCAGGTGAGTGCGCTTGGAACGAAAAGATGACAGGTCGCTCCTTTACATCCTCCCTGTATCGCAACTATGTGTAAAAATGCTAATTTTAATGGAACTTGTTTCAAATCAAATAAAAAGAAAAACTTTTTTGCAGACGTTAAAGGTGATTCCTGAAAGAGTTTCAGTAGATTATGTCAATAAATCACATGCAGATAATGTCATAATAACCGTACGTAGATACGCCAGAAAAGGTGATTACTACCTCAACCTGAAAGGTGAAATAAAGCAGGCTTGGGGTAACAATATTTCGGTAATTTGTACCTTACTTTTTAACCAGCTTTAAAAATGGAGGAGGTTCCCAATTCAATTGATTCCTCAATTCATTTGATTTCTCTATTTAATTGATTTCTCAATTCAATTGATTTCTCAATAGGGATGTTTTAGGGGTCAAAATAATTACATTATATTTAGTCCGTATTTTAGATCATAAAAATGTATTGGACAAGTATTTTTCCTTTTTTCATTCAAATCAAAAATAGCAAGGATATCAAAGATACAAGGCATCAAAAGTTAGGAGTCTTTGACATCACTCCGTCCCGTGAAAATGCCTCACCGAGTGACGGCACGCGTAATTTCAACGGCTTATAACTTTGTAATTTTAGTCTAATTTACAAATAAAAAAATACGTGTCTCTTATTTTTGAATGGACTAAAAGACAGACTAATTACATTTTTTAGCCAAACAAATCTATTCAATTGATTTCTCAATTCAATTGATTTCTCAATTCAATTGATTTCTCAATGAATTGATTTCTTATTGAATTGAGAAATTAATTGAATTGAGAACCTCCTCGGATACGGATTTACTCATAGTCGCCACGCTCGGTAGGCAGGTTGGCGATGGCAGAGCGTAGTTCCTCGCGTGACGCTGCTACCCGTCGTCGGCCTGTGGTATTAAGCTACGCCTTCAATCATGATGGTTATACCGCTACCAGTCGGTTGCCAGAGCCCGTCTATTATTCAGCAGGAAGCACCACGGGCCATCCAATCATCTGGCTTGGAGCGAATAGATGATTGGATGATTCGGCAAAGATAAAGTATGATCGGGGCAATGTAACTTTTTAGGACGCCATCGCAATTTTACCTACTCCTAAAAGTCTGCCAATGAGTATTTTTTTCTTTTTCAGTTTGACATAATATTATTTGAATATCTCCACAACGAATACAGGCGTACGTTTATAGAATTTCATTTTGATGATGGCTGTGATTTTGTAAAATATGATAAGTATTTAGGACAATTTTTTAGAACGGCGCTTGCTAAAGTAGGTATCTCGGAATGTCCTGCTCCTGCGGTGAGTGTTTGTGCGAAACCTTTTTTTTTTTAAATTAGCTCGTCGTAACGACTACATCCATCCTAATGTTTAGCAGACGACGCACCTGTACTGTGACTCCCTTGGTGTTACGGTGTCAATGGGCAGAAGTGATCAGTTACCATCAGGTGACCTACATAGATGTAAGGAAGCGACCCATCATCTTTTCGCTCCAAGCCACCCTCACCTGCCCGTGGTGCATCCTGCCGAATAACAAACGAGACGCTGGCAACCGACCGGTGGCGGTTTAACCATCACAATTGAAGGCGTACCTAAAAACCACAGACAAATGACGGGCAGCAGCGTCACCAGAGCGAAAAACTACGCCCTGCGATCGCCAATCCACCTGCCCAGCCTGGCGATTATGGGTATATCCTTCAGATGTTTGCCCTAAGTGGCGAACAACTGGAGAGGCCTATCCCTTGCAGTGAACTGCAATTAAGGCTGACGATGATGATGCGATGATCGCGCGCTATGCGTAGTATTTTGTAATGCGCTTTGTTAAAAGAGTACCTATAATCTATTTGCATATTAAGGAACGTCCGTAGAAAACTAAAGTTTTGTTTCCAGGGAAACTACACATTTCCGAATATATCGCTAATATTGGATCAGTTCCCGTACGTCTGGCCGTTTAAGAGAGCAAAGGCCGTGGGGTCAGTGTCATGCAACAAGAGGAAAGCGGTCATTGGAAATGGATCTCTGTATATGAGTTTCGAACAGAAACTGAATAAAAATAAGCATGGCAGTAAGTTTTAGCCGCAGCACGGTAATGGCTTTAAATGAAATTCATCATCAGTCTACCACGGTCTACTGCTGGACATAGGCCTCTCCAACACTTTGAGCAAACATCTGGAGGCTTTACCCATAATCGTCACATCGTAAGAAATGAAAGTGGTGTCATGTAATTAAAAGTCAAGAGTAAATAAGATTAAATATTTTGATTGCTGAATTTGTTTGTTGTTTTTTTGACCACATTTTCAAGTCTACACAACTTTTATAAAGAAGAAAGACTTGCACTATTTTTTGTATGTTTGTAATGTATAAGCTCAGGAACTACTTGTAGAGGATGTAAGGGAGCGGCCCATCATCTTTTCTCACCTGCCCTTGATGCATCCTGCCAAACAACGAACGATTCCCTGGCAACCGACCGGTGGCAGTATAATTGTCGCAGTCATCTGGTTGGATCTCCTATTCAATTGAATGGCTAGCGCGTTCATTGAATGACGACATTTAATTAAATGACTAAAGGACAACTCGTCAAGTTGTTTAATGTAACGTTCAATGACTTGACTGAACGTCATTTAGCATAGTCGTTGAATGGGATAATGCCGACTGTGTAATGTTTACTTTTCTTTAAAAGTATTCGGCGGCGGCGTATTAATAGGTAAATCCATGCTGTCACTCTATTTTATTACGAATAAGTCAGCTTAAAGTCTATTCTAATCAAAAAAATATCAACACTGTTTTTATCTTTTTGATCATGTTTGAGGCCATATTGGTTTTGGTGACTTTTTTTTTTTTTTTTTTTTTATAGTGGCTCGACATAATGGCTTCCCTACGCCTGATGGAAAGCGAAAGAGAAGCCCAAGTCGCTGTGACAACGGGCAAGTAACTGGTCAGTTACTTGTCAGTTGCCACCGCCATGCCGGCCCAACCCTAACCCCCCACGAGCTCCGGAAACCCTACTCACCGGCAGAAACACGACCCAGAGGTCATTTGACTGCGGTATTCTATAGGGTGGAGGTCCTTCCCCGGACGGGCGGCTCAATTCGAGCGAAGATTCGCTATGCCCTACCTCTCTTAAACTACATAACGCCGCGCGGGAAAAAAATTAACTAAATTACAATCACCTGACTGCTTTTACGTCCGCTCTGTTCAAAGGGCTATGTTTCAATGATTCCAAAACCATGGGATCCTTCTACCGATTCGCTGCAATTCTGTATTCCCATTTTAGAAGTGAAGTCCCCCATGATGACATTGTATCGTGGTTGTAGAATGGAGAGCCTTCGATATGTCATCCAACATTTCCTCCACTTTACGATCCGAGTGTGCAGAGATCGGTTTCAGTGGATTCTAGGTTAGCAACTGACTAAACTAACGTAGAGAAATTTTCGCACTGGGTGCATTCTCTATCAAGAAGAACTTTTGGACATACATTACGAGTACTTTGAGAACGTGGACACAATTGTTTTAAGATTCCGTTCTTGGAACCAATTTGATAGAATTCATCATCGGTTTTAGCCAAAACTACATTTCCGTGCGATTTTAGGAATTATATACATTTCCTAGGAATTGTATACAATGACGAATTACATACATTTCCGGTAGCATATACAAGCATTGCCTGTTGCTTGTAGGTATACAACAGAGTATCTCTCGGTAGGAACCCAACAGTTCTCATGGCGGTTGAAATTTTTCCCGGCCATTTTCGATTGGACAAAGAGCACGCGTTACAGTGCATTCGGCAACACATACTCGTACAACAATAACTAGATATAACGGAGAATTTACTGGGCGACGTCAAAACGAAAGAGCGTTTACATTTTCCTCCTTTTGTGTCGTTGACGTGTGATAACGACAGACTGTAGTGTCGATTTGCGCAGTAGGAAGATCGGTTGAATGTTTTAGGCTATGCTGTTAAAATGTTGCTTCCTTAAATATACAGCATGTTTGTATGGAATTCCCACAACCCCGGAGATTTGTAGAGACAACTTATTAGTAAGAGAAGACCGGAAGACTATATCAGGTGGAAAAGATGAACCATCTTTCAACAATTGTCTAAAATTTGGCTCGAATCTAATAAATAGAAATATTCCAATGATAAATCTTACAGTACGGCTAGTCCACGAGTTAAAAGTTTCTTTCTTTCTTTCTTTATGCACGGCGTCTCTTTGCGGTCCAACCAAGAACCAAGTTCATCGACATAGCTCACTGGATAAGTTAGCCGAAGGGGCAGTGGGCTGGCCACATCAGCCGCAGAACTAATAGCAGTTGAAGTAAAAGAGTCCTGAAGAGTTCTAAAGAGACCTACGCTCAGTTAATCCGCCCTGCTCCGTTCCACCTCAGTGGAACCGCAGCCTTAATATAATACTTAATATTAGTGTGAGTACTTACTCGCATAGTCATCATCATCATCATCAGCCTATTGTAGTCCACTGCTGGACATAGGCCTATCCAGTTGTTCGTCACTTTGGGAGAACACCTGAAAAATTTACCCATAATCGCTGGGCAGGCAGGTTAGCGATCCGGGGGTAGGGGTATTTGCCCTCCCCTAACTAGGAGTACCGTCCGCTTATCATGTGTGGCTGGCCAGGCCCGGCTAGGTGCGGCCGTATGCTTCGGCGCTACCCTATCCCTTACTCGCATACTGATATTAATCAAATTTAACTCGACCGGAGAGAGATCAGGCGCTGGACCAATGGTTAACGTGCTTTCCTGTGGACGTAAAACACTAACGTACTTTTACATATAAACAAACAGTATACGAGCTAGGCATAGATTCATACGCACTCCCTGCATTCACAATTCGACGTCAAAATGAAGGGGCGTTCACATTTAATATTCCTTTTGTATCGCCGAGAGTGACAACGACAGGGCGTAGTCAATACGGATTCTACTGGTTTTTCGTGAATAATGCTCATTTGCTTATTGATAGTGAAATGAGTAGATTATTTATCAAGTAGACTTTAAAAGCGATATCAAACACGAGTTAGCTCAAGTATACGCTTCTCACATCTCGTCGGTGGGACGCCCCAGTCACCACTAGATAGACTAGATGTATGGAAAAGGATTTCAGTCACCTTCAACGGCCAGACGGCGACACGTATCTGAGCAGAGTGGTGGAATCTCGTGCCGGAGGCCAAGAGCCACTTCGGGTCGCTAAGCTAGCGCCGCAACTGTAGTAGTACGAGGGCGGTTTGATAAGTCCGTTACTTTTTGAATAAAACATTTTTTGCGGCAAATAAACATTTTATTTTTCGACATAATCACCTTTTAGCTCGATACATTTAGTCCAGCGTTTTTCTAATTTTTTTATTCCCTCCAAATAATAGGTTTTCTTAAGGCTCTCAAAATACGCGTTTGTTTCGGTAATGACTTGTTCATAAGACTCAAACCTCTTACCACCAAGCCATTTCTTTAGGTTTGGAAACAGATAATAGTCGCAGGGGGCTAGAGAATATGCTGGATGGGGTAGCAGTTCGTATCTTAATTCGTGGATTTTGGCCATCGTGACTAAACAAGCGTGTACACGTGAATTGTCTTGACGGAACAGCACTTTCTTCTTCGCCAAATGCGGCCGTTTTTGCTTCAAGTCAACGTCGAATCTGTCCAAAAGCTTTGAATAATATTCGCCGGTGATTGTTTTACCTTTCTCGAGGTAATCAATGTGAATGACACCGCGTGCATCCCAAATGTATTTAATACCTATCTCTACAGCATAACAGCATAAGCCAACTCACGCACTTTCATTCTCCGATTATCCATTATCATGGATTTTATCGACGATTTCCAGCGTGATCACTTCTTTTGGGCGACCTGAACGTTCGGCATCACTAGTGCTGGTACGACCACAACGGAACTCTGTACGCCACGCCTACGCTACGCCTTCAATTGTACTCGTATTGGTTATACCACCGCCGCTAGTCGGTTGCCAGCGCCTCGTTTGTTCGGATGCACCACGGGCAGGTGAGGTTGGCTTAGAGTGAAATGATAATGGGCCGCTCCCTTACATACCCGAAATATGGCTTTCATTATTAAAAGTACAAAAATCCCATCATTTCCCTCAAATATCTTTCTCACTAATAGGCATAGAGGAATCGTAATGACATGTTCACTAACATATAGATTCCTTTATTCGAACCAGTATCTGGTCGAAAAACTCATTTTCGCCAAAATGTCCTTTGAGCCCTTTGAATATTTTCACCGCCATAATAAATTATTTTCACTGTTCATTGTTACACATAGATTATAATGCTATTAAATGACTTAATCGGTTTATAATCACGATAATCTCACGTAGATGAAAATTGCCCTTCACAGTACGAGTATATACTGTGAAAATATTTGGGATGCGTAGTTTGAATCAGGAAAGGTAGAGACAAATTTTACGACATCGCTCTCCTGACTGAGTTTTGAGAAAAGAAAGAGAGAATAGTCAAGTACACAAGTATGTGCGCAGCTACATGTACATTTCATCATTCACAGCATGTTATATGACGTACAAAGTTCATCATCATCATCAACTTATCGCAGGCCACTGCTGGATTAGCCTCTACAGTGGTTCACCACTTTGGTTAAACATCTGGAGGCTACGCTGGGGTTACGAAAGACTTTTCTGAACAGCTCGGCTATGTCCAGTTTAATCTCTGACTGGCTCGGTGGCTCAATTGGTAGTGACCCCTGCCTTCTGATCCAAGGGTCATGGGTTCGATTTCCACCCGGGACAAACATTCGTGTGATGAACACTTGTGTTTGTTCCGTGTTTATATTTGTATTAAAGTATTTATTTGTGGTACCTTCGTTGTTCTGATACCCATAACACAAATGCTTAAGCTACTTACTTTGGGATCGGAGCAATGTATGTGATGTTGTCTGATATTTATTTATATTTATATCTATATATATGGTCCCCATCTGGAATTTATAGTGCAAAGGACAACTTTAGTTTAATACCAGGTAGTTTCTGGCGATTGTCGGTGAATGGACCCATAAAGGTAAAATAAATGAGGATAACCCAAGACACGCTACGCTGAGTCACATAGCGCCACCTAGTCCTAAACTAAGCCGAAGCTTGAACTAAGGGTACCTACTATACAAATGAAATAACCTTACTGAGAAATCTTTCTTATTTACAAAACACCCAGACCAATACAAACAGACATGTTCATGCACACAAATTTTTGTACTTTTTTTTATAATAACACGGCAATGGCTTCCCTACGCCTGATGAAAAGCGAAAGAGAAGCCGAAGTCGCTGCGTCAAGGGGCAAGTAACCAGTCAGTCACGTGTCAGTTGCCACCGCCATGCCAGCCCATAAGATGCTTCTGCGTTTAAAGGATCCCATAGCAAAGGAAGGAGGAAACACATTTCTTTGCAATGAGTTCCACTTTTAACGTCGCTGCAAAGATAGGAATTGCCGAAGTTTTTGGTACGCGAAGGAATGTTGTACTGTGAGGGTATTGAAGCCCCGACCATTGTCTCGGAGGTAGCGGTCCACTACCGCTGAACCTTGGTCGTCTTTGTTACTATTATAAATACTAGTGCAAAATATAAACAAATAACCCATGACATGCCACGCTGGGCCACACATCTAGGGATTGCAATCCGGCCTCATTTTCAATCCGGCCGGATCCGGCTGGATATCCATCAATCCGGCCGGATCCGGCCGGATCCGACCGGATTGATCTAACCAGGATAACTTAACTTTGGACTGTTAAGGAAATGTTAAAATAAATAAATAAATAATCCAAGACATGCCACGCTGGGCCACACAGCGCCACCCAGCCCCAAACTAAGCCGAATCTTGTACTATGGGTACTTGACAACTGATAAACTTACTTAGATACATTTTTTTTTGTAAATAAATACATATTATACCTACATAGAAAACACCCAGACCAATACAAACAGACATGTTCATGAACACAAATGTTTGTACTGTGCGGGAATCGAACCCACGACCCTTGGCTCAGAGGGCAGAGGTCACTACCAATTGAGCCACCGAGCCAGTCAAAAAAAACGATATATATACGAATACGAAATCACCTTTATTATTACTAAAAGAAAAATCTCAAAATTAAAATATAGGGGGGTGGAGGCGCGCCGCGCGGTGCGACTCAGCGTCAGACGACTCGCACGCACACGCACAACATGTTTAAAGTGCCTACTCATACAATAGCGCAGGTATTTTACCAAAATATGCAATTACCGGATCCGGTCACCGGATCCGGTATATTAGTGCCGGATCCGGTAAGTGTATATTGACGCCGGATCCGCCGGATTACCGGATCCGGTTTTCCGGATTGCAATCCCTACACACATCGCCACCAAGCCCCAAACTAAGCCGCAGCTTGTACTATGGGTACTAGACAACTGATAAACTTACTTAAATACTTTTTTTTGTAAATAAATACATATTATACATAGAAAACACCTGGGTGTTTTCTATGTATAATATGTATTTATTTGGTCTGGACCAATACAAACAGACATGTTCATGCACACAAATGTTTGTACTGTGCGGGGATCGAACCAACAACCCTTGGCTCAGAAGGCAGAGGGCACTACCAAATGAGCCATCTAGCCTGTCTATTGTTCTATATGCTCTGTACTATATGTATGGTCTGATAAAATACCTCGTTTTGAAGACATCATACTTTATGTTTCATTATTCGTTGCCATGGCAACAGAAAATGTACACAAACAGATTGTACTCGTATGCAATTTTTAGCTCTCGAAGGTCAGATAGAGATGAGATCACTACATTTGTATTTTAATTTGGTAATTATAACAGTGCACAGATCTAGACCTATTGATCTTTATTTAAATCACCCTGAAAACCATCCAGAGCATCAGACCAGCCTAAACAAGCAATGCAGTAAAAAAATACATAAAAAAGATATTTCGATAGGATAAAAAATAGATAATAATATGGTAAAGAGCTTGTATGTCATTATTAATAAGAAATTTAAGTACCTATACTCGTACTCTATGGAATTTATCGACTATGAAAAAATATAAAACTTCATAATTCTTTAATTTTTTTTTTTATTATATTTATATACATAATAATTATCTTACAACTAGGATTAGTAGTAATGGAATCGCAAACATTAACATTCATAAAAATAATTACAATATATTTCAACTTGAGATTATTAACAATCTTATCTTTGGTAGAGAGCTACATTAAGAACAAAATGCAAATAAATCTTAATCCCTCGTCATTTACATACATAAAAAAAGTTAATTTATTTCGATAATTTGCAGGTATACTCGTACATTATATTGACTGGCTCGGTGGCTCAATTGGTAGTGACCTCTGCCTTCTGAGCCAAGGGTCGTGGGTTCGATCCCCACACATTACAAACATTTGTGTGTATGAACATGTCTGTTTGTATTGGTCTGGGTGTTTTCTATGTATAATATGTATTTATTTACAAAAAAAAAATGTATCTAAGTAAGTTTATCAGTTGTCTAGTACCCATAGTACAAGCTTCGGCTTAGTTTGGGGCTAGATGGCGCTGTGTGGCCCAGCGTGGCATGTCTTGGGTTATTTATTTATATTTATTTCTTAAGATGTAGAATCAAATTAATGTATGCACGAGTACTAAAAGCGCGATCTAATCTTGCAATAGGGTGCTTACATAAAGATACAGGTTACCGGTACAGACAATCATCAGATTTGTCAGATTTGTGATTTGTATGTTATATATATATATGTATATAATATATACATTTTTTGTAAATAAATACATATGTATATATACAAAACACCCAGACCAATACAACAATGTTTGTAATGTGCGGGGATCGAACCCTTGTTTCAGAAGGCAGAGGTCACTACCAAATGAGCCATCGAGCCAGTATTAGACAGATGAATACAACAGGTCATAATACTGATATGACGAGCTGATACAAAGACTCTAGCAATGTTTCTAGACCAAAAGTTTCATCTTGTTGCCGATGTTCAAGAAGTTAAGAGCAATATTGGATGACAACTGCTGGCTTATTACGTGCCTTTTTGAGACAAACGCTCTTGTAGTTTATGCGAGCGTCAATTTGTTGTTTCTCGACGTTATGTTGTTCTGAAGTACGTGTTGCAAGATAAAAGTTCGACTTTCCCAGTCAAAATGAAATTAATAACGTCATTTTTAGGTTTAACCCTTATAGATTCGTCATGTCTGTCCGTCTGTCCGTCGCGCGTCGTTCAGTTGCCATAGCCACTTTTTTTCCGTAACTATAAGAGCTGTGGAAACTTGGTAAGTAGATGTATTCGGTGAACCGCATTAAGATTTTCATAGAAAAATTATTACCTTTCATTCGATCAACTCCAATGTAATAAAGAAAAACATTTATTTAGTGGTATGGAACCCTACGTGCGCGAGTCCGACTCGCACTTGGCCGGTTTTTTTTATAGCAGCACGACATAATGGCTTCCCTACGCTGATGGAAAGCGAAAAAGAAGCCCAAGTCGCCGTGACAATGGGCAAGTAACTGGTCAGTTACATGTCAGTTGCCACCGCCATGCCAGCCTAACCCTAACTCCCGGCTGCTGATGCAGTACTCGTCCCACGTGCTCCGGAGACCCTACTCACCGGCCAAAACACGACCCGGAGGTCATTTGGCTGCGGTATTCTATAGGGTGGAGGTCCTTCCCCGGACGGGCAGCTCAGTTCGAGCGAAGATTCGCTATGCCCTACCTCTCTTTTCATAAAATATACTATCGAAACAACATTTTCTCTGCTAGAAAACAGTAATTAGAAAGTAAAGTTACATATTTTGTTATTAATTGTTTGCAGCCCGGTAATCTAATATAAAAACAATGATCTCACATAACACCATTCAAAACCTCATTCATTCCCTCAAATTTATTTCGACAGTTTGCGACTGAAACTCGCCTTCATTTTGTGTAAATTGTGTTAAATTTCAGTTGAAAATAAGGGTCCAATTGTACCAAACTCAATTAGGGCAATTCCCAGTTAATTTCGTCGTCGTATTTTTCGCTCTCCTTGAGGGATCCGAAGATGGGAAGCTTTGATAGTAGACCTGGAAGGAAAAAGAGGTGTTTATTACGGGGTAACGGATGAAAGGGCAATTGTTTGTTAAGTGATCTCGCCCGCTTTCGGACCGCAACGGACTAGCTGTGAAAAAAAATTACCTTATGAATAGGGAATACGATTTAACACTTTCAAAAACATTAAAGGAATGCTTAGATTGTTTTTTTTTATAGTAGGTCGACATAATGGCTTCCCTACCCCTGATGGAAAGCGAAAGAGAAGCCCAAGTCGCTGTGACAACGGGCAAGTAACTGGTCAGTTACCTGTCAGTTGCCACCGCCCATGCCGGTCCTACCCTAACCCCCCACGAGCTCCGGAAAAGGGTCCTGGGTTCGACTTCTATTCCTAACCGGGACAAACATTCGTGTGATGAACACTTGTGTTTGGTTTGTATCTGGGTGTTTATATTTGTATTTAAGTATATGTATATTTGTGGTATCTTCGTTGACCCCCATAACAAAAAATAATCTTCTAGGATAAGTAAATGAGACTGGAATAAATGTACCCATAATATTATCGCGTCGTTCCGGCTGAAGTTCCTGAGATTAACCCAACTCGATCTACGCTAAACAATGATAAATGACTGCAGCTAAACTATTTGTCTAATGGCTGGGGATAGGATAGACCACTCGCAGTTTGACACTCTAAGTAATCTTGACTTGAGTTTCAACATAATTACCTTGGCACTTTATTGTGGTGAGTTTGAGAATGGGCGATGATTTTTTATTCAAGGACTTTCAATCTTATGAATAAGATGTTTACAGATTCTCATGACGATTTAACGTAATCGGCTTTTAACGTACCCCTACAAAGCAGGAGTCCGGAAATATTGGACGGATGGCATTTACTTATAATTTAATTGCTTACAAATGAAGAGGGCTGGAGTGAAGATCACTCAATTGATAGGGATGGGTATTCTCCAGGGAGTGAACGGGTTAAAAGATCTATTATTCGTAAAATGTCGTGTCTCAGTAAGATAGCATGCATCTTAAGAACAAATTACACGAATCGGTCCGATTTAATGCCGAAAATAACCCAGTTTCGTTGAAGAGGCCGTGTTAGACGCGAATTAGAGCGTAGTCTAATTATGACGTTAATGAGCTGCTAATGACGAGAGCGATAGCGATTCTGTCTTCCTTCAAAAGTAGATTAGGCTCCGGCCCAGTTTTATTTAGGAATATAACAAATAATATTGCTGAAAATCTACAGAGTCGAAAAGCGCGGTCGCTCTTATTAGAGAAAATCAATTAATACCTTTGATTTCTTTTTCTTATTTAACACTAGCGACCTGCACTTGCTTCGCTTCGGGTATTTAAAAACATATTAAAAAAATTTAAACCGACTTCAAAAAACACAAACGACCAAAACTCTAACTAGACAAAAACTGTACCTGCATAGCTAAAAAGCGATAAATAACGTAACTAATTAACTACTTAATAGGTACCTATTACTATATGTACGAGTATAACTTTATGTCATGGGATTTTTTTATTTATACCAGAAGCGATGCGAGGGCCGTTCGTTAGTTGAGAATAAAATCTAAAATAGAATCATCATCATCAGCCTATTGCACTCCACTGCTGGACATAGGCCTCTCCTCTTGTTCACCACTCAGGGCAAACATCTGGAGGAAATACCCATAATTGCCACGCTGGGCAGGCGGGTTGGCGATCGCAGGGCGTAGCTTCTCGCTCCGGTGACGCTGCTGCCCGTCATTGGGCTGTGGTATTTAGCTACGCCTTTAGCTGTCATGGTTATACCGCCACCAGTCGGTTGCCAGAGCCTCGTTTGCTATTTTTGAGGCTTATTGAGGCTCTGGCAACCGACTGGTGGCGGTATAACCATGACAGCTAAAGAGTGCAATAGGCTGATGATGATGATGGGCTGTATAATACATATTCGCTGACAGGTATAGCAACAGGAAGAAAAAATAAATGTCAAAGACATTGTAAATTTTTTTTTTTCGCCGAAAAATCCTACCTATTTGATGTTTTTAATTTATTTTGGGGCCTAACTCGTGGCGATGCTGTTTGCCACGTATTGAACATGCGGTTTGAAATAATGCCTCGGAATGCCTAGGAATTGAAAGGACTATCAATCACCAGCCTTAGCGCTGCGCAGGAACGCCATTCTTGCATCACGTGAAAAACTAGGTGGTAAGCATTAACTTAATTTTAATTTATACTATCTTCTATTCCATAAATTTATTTAAGGAATAGAAGAGAGTAAAGCATCTACCGCATGAAAACGTCCAAACGATTAAGCTGAAAACCAGCACTAAGGTGTAGAGTAATTCTTAAAATCTTCATTATCCCCTAAGAATGCGCTAACAGTCTGGCCCGGCGCAATATCGGACGTCTCGTGAGGAATGCGTCACGGTCGCTATGCGCCTCGCAATGCACAATGCACATGCCATGCACTCGAGGAGGCCTTGCACTGTTTACCTTTTATTCCAGCCACTACAGAAATGTTAAGCTATACTCATTGTCTTCTATACGACCGATTGCAATTTCATCCTCATCATCTCGATGGTTGGCGATCCTCCACTGTACGCTTTATGAGAAACTTCTTGCCTCGCGCGTCGGTTTTATGGAACCAACTTTCTGCGACAGTCTTTCCGAACAGCTACGACTTGGGAGCCTTCAAGAAACGAGCGTAGGTACTCCTATCTAAAAGGCCGGCAGCGACCCCAGAACTAGATTTGAGTTGCGGGTGTCTATGGGCGATGTTGACTGCTTACCATCAAGCATCACAGCTGCTAATCTGCCGTCTCTTGCATAAAAACTAACATCCAAGTAAAGAAGCGACCTATCATTTTTCGCTCCCAGCCACCATAATCTGCCCGTGGTGCATCCTGCTAAATAACAAACGAGAATCTGGCAACCGACGTCTATGGGCGATGTTGACTGCTTACCATCAAGCATCACAGCTGCTAATCTGCCGTCTCTTGCATAAAAAAATAACATCCAAGTAAAGAAGCAACCTATCATTTTTCGCTCCCAGCCACCATAATCTGCCCGTGGTGCATCCTGCTAAATAACAATGAGAATCTGGCAACCGACTGGTGGCGGTTTCATCACGATGAAAGGCGTACCTAAATACGACAGGCCCATGACGGCAGATGCAGCATAAACTGACCGCGGCCACACATTGGAGGTATTTGCACTTACGTAACGTTTTGCGCCCAATCCACAAATGTATGTATCGGAACTTTGACGCAATGAAGACATTGAGCGTGTTAGTATTGGGCATTGGACAGTGGTTGGGCGCAAAGTTGAATCGAATGTGTGGCCGCGGCATAAGGCAAATCCCCTCGATTGACAATTGTCATTGGTAGAGGCCTATGTCCAGCTATGGACGTTTGCAGGCTGATACTTATTGAAGTATAAGTTCTATGCTCCTCTATAAAGGATACACACACACTATTTACGAGTGTATGAATACAGAATATAAGTCTGGTTAAGAGGTCGTCGTACAAATTAGGGTACGGACACAACCTTAATGTCAATGACCTTACAAAATTAGCCTCTTTGTCGAAGTCTAAAAAAGAGATTTCCGGCGAATAGAGAAGTTATTATTATATTGTTAACATAAAAATAACTATTAAAAAATTATATCTAGATGTTACCTGTTATATATCCAGATACCAAGGAAAGTACAAAGGTGACCGCTAGCGCGATGAATTGATACAGCGCCTGATTAGCTGCAGATCGACCACCCTGGAAATAATAAAATAATTAGATAATTTAATTACATCTATACTTATAATAAATCTGTAGAGAACTCAATTCTGTACATGAAATATATTTTCAAAATAACTATCAGGGGGTGATTAGTGATCGATACTGATGCCAAAAATTATTCTTCATACTCCTGGGCAGGTTATAGTATACTTTTCATCACGCTACAATCAATAGGAGCAGAGCACTCATGGGAAATGTTAGGAAAACGGGAGAAATTTTTATCTGTTTGATCTCGCATCACGCGAAAACTACTGCATAGAATTGCATGCGGTTTTCACCAATGTATTGCTTGAAGTCTAACTTAAAATTTAGGTATCATTTTATGGAAGTTTGTTACTTTCGAAACCCCTTATCCACGCGTGCGGCGCCGCCGGCACAGCTAGTAAATAAATAAAACCGGCCTAGTGCGAGTCGAGCTCGCGCACGAAAGGTTTAGGTAGATTTAATATCGATCAATAAACGGGAAAAAAATACTTTTTTTTAATATGAGAGCCTGGTGACAGACAGACAGATGGACGGACAGCGAAGTCTTACTAATAGGGTTTTGTTGTTACCCTTTGTTGTTCGGTGGAATCGTGTAATGTCATATTAAGATATTCCGTTGTACTACGAGTATAACTACCAGACTATGACTGAGGGCATTTTCTAGTCACAGATCCAAAAAGATTGGCAGTTTCCAAAAATTTTTTTAACAAAGTGTCGCTCTATACCTTTGAAAGCAATATATATTTTTAAAAAGCTTTATTTCATTGAAAATATACACATTCTTATTTACGTTAAACGGAACGGTTAGCTACGTTTGCATAAAAAAGCGTTTGTTTTTATTCTGATGGTAAGCGATTTGAGTTGCGGATATCCATGGGCGGTGTCGACTGCATACCATCAGGCATCACACTTGCTCGTCTGCCGCCTCTCGCATAAAAAAGTGATAGTGCAGTCTACGATAGAGCGCGCTCAAACAGCAAAAATCGGTTCACTCTCGCCTTGAACATCGGAAGATATTACATTTCAAGGTACAAGGAGCCCGGCAAAGAGTTCCATAGTTTGGCCGTTCGCACTTCGTAAAGAGTAGAGGAGACATGTGTGTACTTTGGAACTTAGACCATATAACGGTACCTCACCGCCGGATCCCTACACTTCACAGTCTCGCATCGGAAAGTTAATAATTCACACTCGCGTTCAACACTGAGACAATTATAATCATCATCATCACCATGATTTCAGACAGCCCCCGGGCTGTCGAAAAAAGTCGATAAAAATCCCCTCGTAATCCGGGGATTACGAGGGGATTTTTTTTATTATGTAAACAAGCTGTGCCAGCGTTTTAGCTGTTTCAAAAATAACGGACTTTCATAAAATGGTGCCTAAATTTTATGAAAGTGCGTCTATCAGGGGGTGATTAGTGATCGATACTGATGCCAAAAATGTTTTGTCTGTCTGTCTGTATGTTCGTTATAGAAACAAAAACTACTCGATTTTAACGAAACTTGGTACTATTATTCTTCATACTCCTGGGCAGGTCATAGTATACTTTTCATCACGCTACAATCAATAGGAGCAGAGCAGTGATGGGAAGTGTTGGGAAAACGGGATTTTTTTTTATCTGTATGTTTGATCGCGCATCACGCGAAAACTACTGCATGGAATTAAGTGCGGTTTTCACCAATGTATTGCTAGAAGTCAAACTTAAAATTTAGGTACCATTTTATGGAAGTCCATTATTTTTAAAACCCGATATCCACGCGTGCGATGCCGCCGGCACAGATAGTTAAAAATAAATATAATATTTCATTGTTGTTGTGTTTATATTTTAATCGAAAATTTGGGGTGACACGACACCCCTGTAACCATTTAAGTAAGAAAAAATTATGTTACTATCCTAGGGTTAAGCAACATTAGAGCCTGTTATACCTCATTGGGATCCATAGCACTGAAAACAGTGACCAGCTCTGAGTCACCGTATTTGTCCTGTGTAGCAATGCCGGCGAAGAGAATGGACAGCAGTCCGGAGTAGAGGCCGGGCATGCCGTGGAGGTTGTTGACCCCGCACGTGTCCAGGAGGCCGAACTTAGCTAGTTTTGGCTGTAAAAAGGTAAATGTATAAATAATAAATATCAAACAACATCACATACATTGCTCCTATCCCAAAGTAAGTAGCTTAAGCACTTGTGTTATGGGTATCAGAACAACGAAGGTACCACAAATAGATACTTAAATACAAATATAAACAACCAGACACGGAACAAACACAAATGTTCCTCACACGAAACTTTGTCCCGTGTGGGAATCGAACCCACCACTCTTGGTTCAGAAGGCAGGGGTCACTACCAATTGAGCCACCAAGCCAGTCGAGCAAGTCGATAAATAAATGTGTCAGAAAATTTACACGTACACCACTGGAATTAAAAGTTCACTAGCTGTGCCAGCGGCGTCGCACGCGTGGATATCGGGTTTCAAAAATAATGGACTTCCATAAAATGGTGCTTAAATTTTAAATTAGACCTCTTGCAATATATTGGTGAGAACCGCATTCAATTCCATGTAGTAGTTTTTGCGTGGTGCGCGTTCAAACATACTGATAAAAATTTCTCCCGTTTTCCCAACATTTCCCTTCACTGCTTTGCTCCTATTGATCGTAGCGTGATGAAATGTATACTATAACCTGCCCAGGAGTATGTAGAATTGTACCAAGTTTCGTTAAAATCCGTTGAGTACTTTTTGTTTCTATAACGATCATACAGACAGGCAGACAGACAGACAGACGGACAGACAGACAGACGGACAGACAGACAGACGGACAGACAGACAGACGGACAGACAGACAGACAAAAATTTTACTGATTGCATTTTTGGCATCATTATCGATCACTAATCATCCCCTGATAGTTATTTTGAAAAAATATTTAATGTACAGAATTGACCTCTCTACAGATTTATTATAACTATATAGAAGATATAGATAGAAGATAATAATATATTTTCTTTAGGTAATGGTATTAAAAAGGTCCGAAAAATTACATATTATTTTATATTCTCGACGGCAAATCCCCCCAAATTAGGCAGAGCCGCGGGAATCAGCTAGTAAACTTATAAAAAAGGGAGTTAGTAAGGTGTTAAATGGAAACTGAGATAGAACAGAAGCGGGTATGGAAGCGCGCCATTCGAATTTTTTTTTTATAGGAGCTTGGACACAATGGCTTCCCTATGCCTGATGGAAAGCGAAAGAGAAGCCCAAGTCGCTGTGACAACGGGCAAGTAACTGGTCAGTTACCTGTCACTTGCCACCGCCATGCCGGCCCAACCCTAACCCCCCACGAGCTCCGGAAGCCTTACTCACCGGCAGAAACACGACCCGGAGGTCATTTGGCTACGGTATTCTATAGGGTGGAGGTCCCCGGACAAGCTAATCTTTGCAACCAATGCAAAGGATGCTACAATACGTACCGTCAAAAACCTATATCCAAAGACGCTCAGCAGACCAGCGCCAATGCCCACGGCGATAGCCCCTCCGGGCCCTATGTGCATGTTGCACACAGACCCCACGGCCACGCCGCCTGCCAAGGTCGAGTTCTGGATATGCACCATGTCAAACCTTCCGTGGTGTTTGCTTACTGCCGACGAGATGATGAAGGTTGTGACCTGAAAGAATAGCTTCACGTTAAAAAAATTACTCTCCCCATCCTTCCCTCAGGCAGACGTCAGACGTTTCCAATTCCTCTTAGTTTTTAGGTTCAGGTCTGAATTCATCTCTCTATGAAATGAAATAAGAGATGAATGTAGGCCTCTTCATTCTGTTCTATCTTCTTCGTGAAATTGGGTGTAAAGGAATAAGTGATGTGAGGGAGCGGCCTATCATCTTCTCGCTCCAAACCAACCTCAACTGCCGAATAACAAACGACGCGCTGGCAAACGACCGGTGGCGGTATAACCATCACAATTAAAGGCGTAGCTAAATGGTTAGCTGCCTCCAAGCCTCCAGTTCCTTGCTCAAAGTGGTGAATGAATGAAGAGGCCTATATCCAGTTGCCTAGCTGACTGCGATACCTACGCAATAGGGTATTCCACTATGATTGATTTTGCTTGTTACTTATTGATTACCAGAAAGTATCCGTAAAACTTAACCTATTTAACAAATCACAACTAAAATTAGTTGCAAAACGGAACGACAATAGGCCTGCAAAATTGACAGAAAAATACCATTTTCAAAGTGGAAAATTTATTCAAAAATATTATACCATCTTTTAAGTAGCATTAAATATAACATATTTTGTTATGAAACCAATTACATAAACGCAATATTTATAATAGCTGTCAAACAAACTTTGTATACGCAGCATGCGAAATAATATACCAGTGACGTCACTCGAACATAGCCATTTTGTATGGAGTGTTTTTGGACTCGTCAATTAGTGATGATTTTGAAATTGTGATAACTCGGTGACTATTGATCATACGGAACTAATTTTTTCGTCAATGATTCTATAATGAGGTAGTCTATCGATAGCAAGTCAAAGTGAAAAATAGTGGAATAGCCCATTGGTCGCTTGATCTCATGGCCTTAGTTTACGATAATTTGGTTACCGAGAACTGAGTCTTTTTTTTTCCTAAATGACTACGATGATGGCCAGGGCGGCCTTGTCATCATTACCGGATTGTTGGGGGAGCGGAAGGCTCTCAGAACTGAGTCGACATTGCGTTATAGCTCGAAGTGTTTAAACAAAATCTGCTAAGTCTTTTCCCTTCACTCTCATAATCCGATATGACGACAGTTATATACGGCCGGACATTAGGTGTAGGGCGATTTGACGTGTTTTCCGATGCAAAAGAGTATCACTGCCAACTAGAAAAGTGCTATAAAAATAACCCCAGACATGCCACGCTGGGCCACACATCGCCATCTAGCCCCAAACTAAGCCGAAGCTTGTACTATGGATAAAAGACAAGTGATAAACTTACTTAGATATTTTTTTTTTGTAAATAAATACATATTATATATAGTAAACACCCAGACCAATACAAACAGACATGTTTTTTACACAAATGTTTGTATTGTGTGGGGATCGAACCCACTACCCTTGGCTCAGAAGGCAGAGGCCACTACCAAATGAGCCATCGAGCCAGCCGTATGGCTATCTTTAGCCGTATTCATTAAAAGAAGGCATTCTTTAAAAGAAGCCCGTTTACTATTTCTGGATCAATACGGGTTACAATATAACTTTGGTAAAGAATAACTTCACTTAAATGTCGAATATAGGTAGTTTCGGACATTAAGAGCGGACAGATCTTTCCTCTTCAGAAATTCAATAAATTGGCCTATTACATCATTAAGACCTAATTTAGTAAAAGAGAAGTTATTCAAAGCCAAACCGGGTTGTTACATTACAAATTTCCACGAAATCTAATCTACACACGTTTCAATGTTTCTTGGGAAATACTATTTAGTCTCTTTGATTTTGTGTAATGTAACAAAAACAAAAGAATGATATTTGATTTTCAAATAGTGGTCGTTCCTAAATTCCGGGAGGGAAGTGAATTTCGCGCGGTGAAATAAAAGAGCTGGGAAGCTTCTCTGCTTGGCTTCATGCATAACGAATGGTGGTACAAATGTATCCGTGCGTATTAATGTACTAGTGTAAAGGATGAAGGTAGCTACTGTTAGATTTTTCTTCGTGACAGACACAGTACCTTTATAACCTTCTTTAGCAATTCGGCGAACCGTACGATTTGTTTTGATCCTTTTCTAAGAAAGCAATCTCACTTGATGGAAAGTAACAATACAGCTTAGGATGGAGCACGCTGACTCAGATAAAGCCTTAAAAACCCCCAAAGCCTGAAAGACTCTAGCCTCAAAAAGCACTAGTTTGGTCATAATCATCACCCTATCACAGTCCACTGCTGGACCTCTCCAGTGTTTTGCCACTTTGGACAAACATCGGGAGGCTTTGCCAATCACCGCCACGCTGGGTAGGCGGGTTAGCGATCTCTGGATCTATATGTAAATACAATGGGGAAATATCCGTGGGTATATCCAGAGCTACCTTACAGACTAGCATGGCGGTGGCAACTGACAAGTGATTGATTTGGTTGCTTGTGAGTTGCCGCATCGACTAAGGCTTCTCTCTGGCTTTGGCATTATAAAAAAATACTTTTCCTCTGTGATCTTACCGTAGAAGCAGCCAATGAAAGGTAAGTATTTATAACAGCCCTCTGGTATTCGGCATCGGAATTGGTAAGGCCAGAGTTAAATGATGGCCAATAGATCCATAAAAATATTGACCCTGAAACAATGGTGAACATTAAAAGTTATCTTCAATGATTATTACCTAGATTTGACCCTGCAACTATGTGAAAAATAAAACATTCAAAAAACTAAATAGTTGATGAGATAGCACTGCATAAATTACAACTTAACAATATTATTATATTAATTATATACAACTAGCTGCATCATCATCAGCTTATTACAGTCCACTGCTGGACATAGGCCTCTCCAGTTGTTCGCCACTTGGAGCAAACATCTAAAGGATATACCCATAATCGCCACGCTGGGCAGGCGGGTTGGCGATCGCAGGGCGTAGCTTCTCGCTCCAGTGACGCAGCTGTCCGTCATCGGTCTGTGGTATTTAGCTACGACTTCAATTGTGATGGTTATACCGCCACCAGTCGGTTGCCAGCGCCTCTTTTGTTATTCGGCAGGATGCGCCACGGGCAGTGAGGTTGGCTTGGAGCGAAATGATGATAGACTGTTCTCTTACATCCCTACAATGTTTTTTACAATTATTACAATTTTATAATATAGTTAAAGTTATGTGCAATTCTGTTAATGGAAAAGTATCTCATAATTTATTATTGTTATAGATAAGATATTTAAGATTGTCAGCCACATTACATTACATACATGCCCCCAAACAACAACTCGTGGGCAGGGGAGAAGCTGAAAACCAGCGCTGCCCAGGACATTCCCTGAGGCAGCATCAGCTGAGCTAATTCCCATTGTCTTTTTTGTATTTTGGTTATTTTGATGTTTGTCTTCTTACAAGATAACATACAAAAAAATCTTTTTTATTCTTATTCTTATTACAACTAGCTGCAGCCCGCGGCTTTGGCCGCGTTTTATGCCTAATTTGATGAAAATTATTAAAGTGTTGATCTAAAGGTGAAAATCGAGACGACGAGTCTTGAGAAATATGAGAATATTTCATAATCATTAAAAAAATGTACGGCTTAACGAGCTACTCTGGCAAGATCATAATTCTGAAACTATGAAAAATCGCGGAACATACTCGGCAGTTATTCAAATACCTACTCCACGACACATTCAATTACCAAAAATGTAAGAGCCTCGCTCTTGTCGGTGGATTAATTTCCATTCTTCCCTGGACTCCGCCAGCACCTTGAACTCCCTGCACGTCATGACATCAACTTTTTCCATCAATTGTTTGGTATAATTATTTTGGCCTTCCTCTTCTTCTCCTGCCTTCTACTTTGCCTTCAAGTACTGTTTTTATTAGTTTGTCATGACGTATAAGGTGTCCCACCATTTTCCCTCCTCCACGACACAAGTGTTAAAAATTTTTGTTTATGTCTATCTTCCTACTAGGTACCCTGTATATTTACACTTTGACTGTTCCATGCAGTACTTGTAATGCACAGTCTCCCGTGCACTACTTGTAGGTTATGCTTACCAATCATAGCAGTGACGTCCGAGACGTAACTGGGTCCGTTCAAGTCCACTGCTGGTACGCTGTTTCCGTTGGTGTTGGACGCCTCAGCGGTGGCAGGCTTGACCCGAAGAGCCAAGCTTGCGCCCAAGCCGAAGTATGCACCGAACGTGTGAATGGCTATCGACCCTCCGACGTCCGCTGCCTAAAATGTGAGACACTTTTAATATATATGACTGGCTCGATGGCTCATTTGATAGTGACCTCTGCCCTCTGAGCCAAGGGTCGTGGGTTCGATTCCCGCACAGTACAAACATTTGTGTTCATGAACATGTCTGTTTGTATTGGTCTGGGTGTTTTCTATGTATAATATGTATTTATTTACAAAAAAAAAATGTATCTAAGTAAGTTTATCAGTTGTCTAGTACCCATAGTACAAGCTTCGGCTTAGTTTGGGGCTAGGTGGCGCTGTGTGGCCCAGCGTGGCATGTCTTGTCTTGGAATATAGCATGGTGGAATTATAAGACAAGGTGGGGATGTAAGTGAGCGACCTATCCTCTTTTCGCTTCAAACCACCCTCACCTGCCTGTGATGCATCCTGCTGCACAACAAACGAGGCTCTGCCAAATGACTGGTAGCGGTATAGCCATCACAATGGAAGGCGTAGCTAGATACCACAGGGTGAAGACGGGTAGCAGCGTCACCGTAGTGAAAAGCTACGCCCTGCTACCGCCAACCCGCCTGCCCAGCTTGGCGATCATGGGTAAAGTTTTCAGATGTTTGCCCAAAGTGGCGAACAACTGAAGAGGCCCATATCCAGCAGTGGACTGTGATAGGCTGGTGATGATGGTGGTAATTAATTTATTTATACACATGTGTACAGACAGAGCTATCTTACAGGTCATATGATTTAGTTACTAGTCCGTTTCTGCAGTGACTTGGGTCTCTCTTTCGCTTTCCGTCAAGCTACCTTCTAAGCTTGGATCCACTTTGGTAGGCAGCGGCATTGCTGTGCCCCTGGCATTGCTAATATCCAGGGAAAGCCGCTTGCTTATCTGCCATCAACAGCATTAAAAACAGTGCTATAAAAATACCCGCCAGTTCAGCGTGGCGGTTATGGGTATAATCTTCGGGTGTTTGCCCAAAGTGGCGAATACCTGGAGAGGTCTATGTCCAGCAGTGGACTGCGATTGGCTGATGATGATGATGATATAAAAATACACATTTCCTCTGTGATCTTTCTGTAGCAGAAGTTAATGAGAGGCAAGTGTTTAGTTTTTTTTTATAGTAGCTGGACATAATGTCTTCCCTACGCCTGATGGAAAACGAAGGCGAAGCCCAAGTCTGTGACAACGAGCAAGTAGCTAGTCAGCTACCTGTCAGTTGCCACCGCCATGCCGGCCCAACCCTAACCCCCCACGAGCTCCGGAAACCCTACTCACCGGCAGATACACGACCCGGAGGTCATTTGGCTGCGGTATTCTATAGGGTGGCCCTTTCCCGGACGGGCGGCTCAATTCGAGCGAAGATTCGCTATACCTTACCTCTCTCAGTACCCTTAAAACAAACAAACCTTAAAAACGTCGCCTACAAGCCAAATGTTCAAACAGGCTACAGCTGTCTCTACGATCGCTATGAACAGCAGTTGTACACCGCTGGCGATGCCCAGGAGTGCTCCGAAGGTGATCAGGATTGTTGCCGACATTACGTCTGCCTCTGCAAAATTAAAGAATGGTTAAGGCCTTTTGCTACATATTAATACGAGTATGTTTTTATGTAGAAAAAAAGGATCTGAATGAGTTTATCTGTTGGTCTAGTAACCAAAGTTATATTTTAATTTTAATGACTGGCTTGGTGGCTGAATTGGTAGTGACCTCTGCCTTCTGAGCCAAGGGCCGTGGGTTCGATCCCCACACATTACAAACATTTGTGTGCATGAATATGTCTGTTTGTATTGGTCTGGGTGTTTTCTATGTATAATATGTATTTATTTACAAAAAAAAATATCTAAGTAAGTTTATCACTTGTCTTTTATCCATAGTACAAGCTTCGGCTTAGTTTGGGGCTAGATGGCGCTGTGTGGCCCAGAGTGACATGTCTTGGGTTATTTATTTATTTAATTATTATTTAATGATATCATGTATGTATGTATTCAAATTTTTATTAGTTTATTCTATACATATTGTATGTAAGATTATATTATTTATATTTCTGTATAAATATGTATATTTATAGATTTGTATTTAATTTATTTTTATTACATATTATTATTAGTCTTTGTTTTTCAAACTTTTTTGGCACACTACCTTATTATTACTTTCTGCTTAGTCCAATGGTTGACTGGTAGAGAATGCCTATGTGGCATTAAGTCCGCCTTTTGTACACTTATTAACTGTGCAATAAAGATTAAATAAATAAATAAAATAAACAAAGTACAAGCTTTGGCTTACTTTTTCCGACACGCGCAACGGTTTTTTGGAATCAGCTTGCAGCTGCGACATTTTTTCGAATGGATAAAACTTAGGGACTATCAAAAAGCGAGCCATATATACCATAGCTATTGTATCGTCATTAAATTACATACGAATTTTGTAGATAACTAGGCGTTTTGTATTTTTAGTGTATCGCCTGAACGAAAACATACGGCAATATTTTTTGGTGTTAGCCACTGATTTCGAATATAAAATATAATAATGTAATATAACAAAAAAATGGGATATGTCTCGTTTATGTCGGGCCTGTTTTTTTTTTGTTTGGGGCGTGACCTTATTTTTCTTAAGGGCCGCCAATGCATCTGTGGGGAGTCACAGGTGGTCACTTACCATCGGGTGACCTTCAGGTCTACCTTTAACTTTGGAAACTACTACATTTCACGCTATATTTCAACGCATCGTGGCCTAAAGTTATCGGTTCGACCATTTCTTTATAAACTAGAACAATTTATTATTATGCCGCCTCCGGGGGAAGTCGGCATGGTGTGTGGGACTCACACCTCCCAAAATGAGAGGGCATAACCACTAAACCCCCCTGTGTCACCAGTGGGCATCAAATAGCAGGGATACAGCTAGCGCCGAAGCATACGGCCACATCCCTGCCTGCCCTGGCCAGCCGCAGATGACAAGCGGCCGGCATTTCTGGCCCGGGGCGCACTCAAACGCTCCCCGGCTTCCGGGGAGCGTTTGAGTGCGCCCCGGGCGGACCTCGTGCAACGGTGTGGCTGCACCCACCATACCGTCACGCCCCATTGAGTTGTTCGCGCCCCCGCGCTTACCACTCGGAGCACGGAGGAGAGGCTCAGAGGGCATACGATGCGTTGTATGCCCTTCGGCGACGCCCAGGCCGGGGGCGGAGTAGAGCGGGCGCGTCTGCTGCGGCCTCACGCTCTCTTTCCGCCGCCTCCTTCTGCGGGATCACTATCTCGCAGAATGCGAGCATCGCTCGCCAGGTCTCCTCCGACGCCGTCATCTGCCGCAAGAGTTGCGGCAGATCGAGGTCCTGTGCGACAGTGACGAGGACAGTGATTGAGACCCTCTATTAAGTATGCGCAGATACTTGTGTCAGGAGGTCCCGCTCTTCCTATAACTAGGTTGATATTTTATGTTGTGATATATAAAATATTGCAATTACAAAGAAAATACTCGTTTAGTGTATAGCTAACCACAATAATATAATTATAATGAAGCCTTTAATTATACGTAATTAAAATTAAAATTAATCTATAATCCATCTATTTTGGTATAAGCAATCAGATAACAATTTTTAATTTATAATCCAGATTTTTATCCGTACAAGCAATCACATAACAATTTGTGCATATATAGGTATTATTGTCGATATATTGACAATTATAAAGCTTTTAACTAGTAATATATCATTATGATTGCTTATAATTAATTAAGCCTGTTTATGAAAAACCTACAGAATGAGTGAGTAGATTCAGCTTGCAACATCTGTTTAAATGTTTTGGCGGCGCGTGCGCCGCGCGCGATTGCGCAGCGTAGCACGGGCGTATGTATGTGTCGCAGTCATCTGGTTGAATCTCCTATTCAATTGAATGTCTAGCGCGTTTATTGAATGACGACATTTAATTGAATGACTAGACCGAACGTTGACTAAACACGCGTCACTTAACGTCCAACTAGGTAGCGGATTGAAACATAGCCCTTTGAACAGAGCGGACGTAAAAGCAGTAAGGTGATTGTAATTTAGTTCATTTTTTTCACACGTGACGTTAGTAGTCACCAAAACAAATATGGCGTCAAACATGATCAAAAATATATGACCACTGTAATTTTTTTTTATTAGATTTACTTTAAACTGACTTATTCGTAATAACATAGTGTGTCAGCATAGATTTACCTACGCTGCCGCCGGACAAAAGAAAAATTAAAAACTAAACATTACACAATCGGCTTTAACCCATTCAACGACTATGCTAAAATGACGTTCAGTCAAGACGTTGAACGTTACATTAAGCAAGTTGACGAGTTGTCCTTTAGGCATTCAATTGAATGTCGTCATTCAATTAACGCGCTAGCCATTCAATTGAATAGGAGATTCAACCAGATGACTGCGACATATACGTGAGCTCGGCCGTTAGCCGAGCGCGCGCGCCTGGCACAAGTGACTGGCGGAAAGGTGCGATGGTGTTAGTTAATGTGTAGTAATTTTGTTTGCAAGTGCAAGAAAATATTTGCGACAGTGTAGTGTAATTTGTGTAAATCTGTAAATATTATTTATCGTAATTAAATCCAATTTAATATATTTTGACAGGCTCGGTGGCTCAATTGGTAGTGACCCCTGCCTTCTGAACCAAGAGTCGTGGGTTCGATTCCCACCCGGGACAAACATTCGTGTGATGAACACTTGTGTTTGTTCCGTGTCTGGGTGTTAATATTTGTATTTAAGTATATATTTGTGGTACCTTCGTTGTTCTGATACCCATAACACAAGTGCTTAAGCTACTTACTTTGGGATCGGAGCAATGTATGTGATGTTGTCTGATATTTATTTATTTATTTATTTATTCTAATTTTATTTAGTAAATATTTAATTTAATTATTTTAAATAGTTTATGTTACCTAAGTAAGATTAATTCAAATTTATCCGTTTAATATAATTTTAGTAATTTAATATAATATAATAAAGTTAATTCTATTTGGTTTAGTTTACTTTACAATTATAATCTTATTTAATTTCAATTAATCCAACCCAATGTAACCCAAATTAATTATATTCATCCAGATCAATTTAATTTAATTTAATAAATAAGAATGTTCTAGTGAGTTCAATATCGGTAACTTTTTCAAATAACTGTCTGTTGTTTGTGTGGTTTCCCGATTAAGAATAGGACCCACCCATCTCCTGGGTCTGCTTTTGGATGTGCGATGGCAGTTTGGCCCGCACTTTAGCGGGCTGTCATCGCGCCTCCTAAAAGCCACGGACGCTTTTTCTTGGCTCCTCCCAAATTTGGGAGGGCCAAAGACCCACTGTCGGAGGCTCTATGCGGGCGTGTTGCGCAGCATAGCGATGTATGGGGCGCCGGTTTGGGCGGATGTTGTCTCTCGCCGGGACAACGTGAAGCACCTCCGGCGCCCCCAGAGGGCTATCGCCCAGCGCGTCTCACGGTCCTATAGGACCGTGGGCTTTGACGCGGCTTGTGCACTGGCCAGCACCCCTCCCTGGGAGCTCGAGGCTCAGGTGCTGGCCACTGTCTACCTGTGGACGGCTGAGGAGCGGGCGCGCGGGGAGCGTCCCGCCCCTGCGGAACGAGGAGCAGTGCGGAGGGAGGCGAATGAGGAGATGGTCCGCCTCTGGACTGAGGATCTCGCCTCCGCACAATATGGGCGCAGACTTTTGGGCGCATTGGGCCCAAATCTAAAGGAGTGGCTCGAGCGGCAGCATGGGTTCCTCACGTTTCGTCTGGTGCAGGTATTGTCTGGGCATGGATGCTTCGGACAATATCTGCATCGGATCGGACGGGAGGAATCCACTGCTTGCCACGAGTGTGATGCCGAGTGTGACACGGCAGATCACACATTGGCCGTTTGCCCGGCGTTTAATGGTCCCCGAGCCATTTTGGTCTGCTCGGTGGGGCCGGACTTGTCGCTCCCAGCAATAATTCCATCCATGCTGGGCAGCCGCGCGTCTTGGACGGCTATGGCCTCCTTTTGTGAGACGGTCATGTCCCAAAAGGAGGCCGCGGAGCGGGAGCGGGAGGATGATCCCAACGCTCCTCCGCTCCGCCGACGCAGGGGTGGCAGAACGCGGCGACTCTTTCGCCGCCTGATGCCGCTTGATGGGGCCCAGCGGGTGGTCGGTGCCGGGGCGCCTCCACCCGCCTTGCACGGGTCCCCTCTGTTGGACGGGAGTGGGGTCATCCCTTCGGGCCTCACTTCTGTCGCTCCTCCCTAGGGGGTGAGCCGGTTCGGGTCCGCCCTGCTTAGGGCAGACAGCGCTGGCGATGTCGTGGTAGTTCTGGATATCCAGGTCCCACGGCACCGTCTCCCAAAGGCGCATGACGAAGGGTCCGGTGTTTTTAGTGGGTATTTCCCGCCTCACTTCCATCATTCCGAGGCGGTGATGAGTCCCACATAGCCCGCTGCCCCCCGAGCAGCGTGGTATGCGTAAATGCATTTTCCGGAACACAAAAAAAAAAAAAAAAAAAAAAAAGGACCCACCCATCTCTTACCGTGGGTGTCATAGAAGGCGACTAAGGGAATATCAGGAAACTGGCAGCAGCGTTTACCTCGGTACAAATAAAACCTACTGCGGCCACCAACCCGCCTCCCAAGCGTGGTGACGTAACTAAGATAATTGCCCTAAAATTATTATTGTCATTTGAGAAGGCGTATGCCCAGTAGTGCCTTTGCAGGCGGATGACGATTAGAGCAAGGAGATCATGCGACCAGCTTGGTAAACACCTATTTAAAATAGACCAGGCGACAAGAGTTAGGGACAAAACCCCATCCAACATTCATGCCACTCGTGGATTGATCCAATGGCTTAAATCCGTTGGGACAAATTCTCAAAAAGGCCTGGCTACCAAAAAAACAAAGAGCCTCAAAACTCAAATCATCAATTTAAAATAAGAATTTGTCCGCAACAGTCGTTTACAAAGCAAACATTTTGCTAAACAGTAACACATATATTTATGTTATTGCTTAACTTCTAGCTGTAAGCCCGGCAAATCTCCCACCCTCATATTTTTCTCAGGATTAAATTTGCAAGGGTAGCGTAGGTAAATGAATTATAACTGACACTACGGGAATTAAGTGGGTGAAGGAGAGTGCTATATAAACCGTGTGTGAATTAAACATGAGCAAATGAATCGCGACAAACAATTCGAAGAAAACGCTTATGACGTCAGTTAAAAAGAATAGACTGTTTCAAGTTCTGTTTGTTTGTGTCGCCAATTCTCCAAATTGATAGGTTTTGGATGGGTTCAGCATCGGTTTCCATTGATATTTTTTTTTAATCGACTTCAAAAAAAAGGAGGAGGTTCTCAACTCGACTGTTTTTTTTTTTGTTGTTACCACATATCTCCGAGAATTGTGAACCGATTAGAAAAATTGTTTACTTATTCGAAAGGGTGTACTTTCTAGTTGGTCCTGATCATATTGAAGTGGGTTTTTTTTTATAAAATAATTATGCTGATATTTATAGCAGTGGTCTCCCGCCGTACGATGGAAAGTGAGGGAGAGGCTCAAGTCTCCGCAACAACGGACGGCGGTTGACACCGCCATGTTGGTTACAGACCAACATGGGATTATTCTGGCTATACAGCGTCTGATATAGAAACAAGACCGACATCACTTCACGAGTGTTTCGCTGAGTGAACTGTGATCGCCAGTCAGAAGCTGAAATCTCAATTAGTTCTCTCCTAGGACACCCACGGGAAGAAATGAAGTGGTGGTTTGTTCTTTTCCGTTACCGCATGTAACGCGCGAAAGAGACTGGCTTCAACAGAACTGACGCCTGGTTAAAGCTGGTATTCTTCATTACAATGGTGGATGTATTATTATTTTAACTTTATTTTTTTATTAACTTTTTTTTTATTTATTTATTTATTTTGGATTGTCAACAGTTGTTACAATAATAATAGGACAAGATATACATGTATTCTTATTATAAAGTGATTGCTCAACCTATTACAGACAATCACAGCATGCATTATTATGAGCGGAAATGTGAAAAAGGTATTACTACGCTCTATGATTTAACATAGACATACAATAAAAAGTAACATTAACTTTTCTTTCCTTTTTTAACAAACTATGCTGTCCCATTGCTGCAAAAGGTCTTTTTCAAACTTTTTCAGTACTTTATATAAAGCCCCAGTTTGCTATTTAAGCCAGAGCCTGCCAATCCTCTGATTGATAAACTGACTGGATCGACGCACCATCTTTGTTGGGACTTCCCCTTCGGAGATAGCCATATTCTGGCACCCATTGTGTGACGACCCTGGCTCATCTCTCCTCCTTCATTGTGCAATCCTGTTTTAGCTTGGTTGTTTTATACCCTACATACATTATTAACATTAAAAAAACTTACCAAGCAAAGACTTCTTCGTGACCTTGATGACGCCATCTTCCATGTGGTAGAAGGACTGGCAGAGCAAAGCCCACTGGATGACGAGGGCGGCCAGAAGCCAGTTGAACCCGAGTGCGCTGTAGCAGTATTTCTTCAGAAATGTCATTAAGAACCCGAAGCCGATGAAGATCATCACATGGGTATCTTCGAATCCTGGAAAGGAAGGTAACATTTAGAAAAATAGGAGCATGGATAGGCGCCGTCTTAGAATTCTAGGCCAATCCTGCTTTGCCGTTGCTGCTGAGCGGGACAAGCAACTGCACTTTCATAATTCCTCTAGTTAATAGAACTGCGATACTAAGACACCACGTGGTCAGTGACGTCGTACCGGAAGGGAACCACTATGTCCTCCCGAGGTGTGCCGCCATCCTTTCAGGCGGCGCAGCGCTACCGAGCTGAGGAGGGGTTGAGTTGAATCCCGAAGGGCATCTTGACCCTCCTCAGATCAGCGCTCGTAGCCGACCGCCGTCAGGTTTAGTGGGTATTCTCCATTTTAGGAAGAGTCCTACATAACCCAAGTGTCCTGTACCTAGGGCCCTGGTGTAAGCGTCAAGGCATTCTTGACGTAAAAAAAGACTCGAGCCCCTCGACGGGGACATATATGAACTGTTATGAAATCCGAGAGTTATTTGGATTCATTATTTTTTTTTAACTGAGCTTTTTTATCACTATGCAAATATTTTAGAACAAATAGGAGGTTATGCGATATTTTAGTTTACCAATTCCTAGTAACTAAATAAATGTTATTTAATATTTTTACATCAAACTGTAGATGGAATATTTCATTTATTTCAACCTTTTCAAAACAAAATCAATAGAATGTGAAATTTATAGTTTATTTCACTGAAATAGAGTACAATAGAGTATTGTTGATTTAGACATATTTGATAGTACCTACATATTGTACGAGTATATTATTATGAGAATCTCTATTTTGTCATTAGGCATAAAATAACATAATACTAATAATTATTATTAATTGATTATGAATGCATTCATTAAAACATTTACCACATACAGATAATTAAATTTATAATATATTAAAAAATAAATAAATAAAAGCTAAACCCAAACTTAACTATATGTACTTGAACATTAAATATCTTCTAAAACGGGATCCTGTGGCAGTGACCCCAGGACGCTAGCTGCGTTACCTCGCTGAATTGCTAGCGAGATGCGCTGAGCGAGGTACCTACGAGCCAATTGATTGTTTATTTTTTATTGTATGGTATAATAATACTTTCGAAAGGTTTATAAAGAGTAAAAGGACTATAACAGTGCAGATTTGATAGAGATAAAACGTAGCGTAGGACGCTTTCGGGCCAGGTGGAGTGACGACTTACTAAAGATGGCTGGAACGTGCTGGGTGCGAGAAACTCAAGATCAGGTAAAGTGGCGAACATTAGGGGAGATGACCATGGTTGAATTTCCATGTTATTTGATGGTTGCCAGAAAGAACCATTAAAATAACACTTATTTGAGAAATCACAAGAAAACTGTTTTGCAAATTGAGAGCGCGATAGGCCTTCAAAGTTCATCGGGAAAGTCAATTTCAAAAGTGTAGGTATAATTAATCAAAAATCATTACAACACTGTTTAGGGTACATTAATTATAACATATTTTGATATGAAACCCATATTGTTTTTTATGTTAAGTTTGTTTTTAAGTATTCATAAGTTTTATGTTCCAAATAAAAATTATTTCATTTCATTTCATTTCATAACATAAACGCACTATTTAATATAGCCATCGAACAAGCTTCTTAAACGAGGCATACAAAACACCACGCAATACGAAAACGTGACGTCACGCTTTCCTATCAGTTTGCATGAAGCGTTTTTGCGCGAGTTCATATTTGTGATTTTGAAATTGTGATAGCTCGGGGACTTTTTATACAAGCGAAGTAATTCTTTCACCAATGTTTCTATAATTGGGTGATTCTTCAATATTAATCCAAAAAAAAATTAGTCATCATGCCTATTAGAGAGGCCTTTTGTTCATCATCATCATCATCTTAGGGCAAACATCTGGAGGATATACGCATAATCGGCTCGCTCGGCAGGCGGGTTGGCGATCGCATCGTATCTAACATTTTCTTCAAGATTGAATTATGTTCCTAGTGATTCGGTTTAGTTAAACTGTATAAATAGGTTGAAATGGCGTCACTACATGATACTTAGAAAAAAATATGCACATGTGTAGATGCGTTTTACCATCCAAGTATTACATAAATCAGTAAGGCGATGTGGCAGTAATGTCTTTTATTTTTGTTTCTAAATTTTCAACTGTTTGCAGAAGCGCCCTTTTTCCGTATGACGGCAGTGTTGTGATGTTACACCGCCACCAGTCGGTTGCCAGCACCTCGTTTGTTATTCTGCAGGATGCATCACGTGCAAATAAGAGTGGCTTGGAGTGAAAAGATGATAGGCTGCTCCTTTACACTACTTTACGGCCGTATTCACAAACGTCACTATGCGACGTGCGGACGCACAGTGCCCAAAATCCTATACGTTTTTGGGTGCCTGTGCGTTCCCGCGACGCATAGTAACGTTTGTGAATACGGCCGTAAGCTAATGATGAAGAATAAAAACGCAACGAACGAGAAAAAGCAAAACAACGTATATACCAGATACCCTACTACAGAAAAAAACAAAGAAATGACTGGCCATAAAATTCAAAATACTGAAAAAAAAATGTAACAGGACAATTCTCTACGAAATTGGAAGCGCCCTTTTCAGTGATGTCAGATTTGCATTGCAAATGAACTGGAAAAAAACGTTAAACGGTGTATCCGTGAGCGCGAAAGTAATGTCCCACCTCATTTTATACCAACTACTGTAGGTAGATACAGGGAGGATTAACCTTTGATATAGGTACTCGTGTTGCAAGCCGGACATAAAAACTCTTTTTTACATTTTTATGGTTATATGGCATCTTTTGATTTATAATAATGTTGATTTATTTATTTCGACGGAACAAAGAAATCAATATATCGTTTTGCATTGGGACACAGGTAGATTCTACATAAATTTGAAACGAAAGTAGGTACTTAAATAGCATCATTTACACAGAAACGGGTCGGTATGGAACTAATAAAATTGACCAACGATATTATTCCACTGGATGGAAGGGAGCGACGCATCATTTTTTCGCTCCAAGCCACTCTTACATGCCCGTGGTGCATCCTGCTGAATAACAGACGAGGCTATGGCAACCAACTGGTGGCGGTGTAACTATCACGATTGAAGGCGTAGCTAAATACCACAAGCCGATTATGGGCAGCAGTGTCACCGGATCGAGGAGCTACGCCCTGCGATCGCCAACCTGCCTGCCCAGCGTGGCGATTATGGGTAAAGCCAGGTGTTTGCCCAAAGTGGCGAACAATTGGACAGGCTTATGTCCAGCAGGGGACTGCGATAGGCTGATGATGATGATGATCAGGCAAAATTGCCAAAGTAATAAGTGCGGATATTATAATATACTATCCAGCCATTATTTATAGAGTGGAAAAAGTGACACGGAAGTAATCAAATTAACTAGCTATTGTAGAATAATATCGACGAATACTTGGATAAATTGACTAACAAGTAGGTACACTGGTTACCTAAAGATTAGAATTAAAGCTATGCTCGTAGAGGCTTGAGCGACAGTCGCCTTATTCCGCAAGAGAATTCTCTCGCAGAAGGAAGTGCGTGGTGCCCGGACCTTACCTTGTCCTTGTTACCTTACCTAAGTGATCGATACTGATGCCAAAAATGCAATCAGTAAAATTTTTGTCTGTCTGTATGTTCGTTATAGAAACAAAAACTATTCAACAGGTTTTAACGAAACTTAGTACAATTTATTCTTCATACTCCTGGGAAGGTTATGGTATACTTTTCATCACACTACATTCAATAGGAGTAGAGCAGTGAAGTGTTGGGAAAATGGGAGAAATTTTTATCTGTATGTTTGAACGCGCATCACGCTAAAACATCTGCATAGAATTTGGTTAATGCGGTTTACACCAATGTATTGCTAGAGGTCTAACTTAGAATTTAGGTACCATTTAAAGAAAGTTCGTTATTTTTGAAACCAATATCCACGC